>JAKGSA010002846.1:0-12736 GCA_033558755.1 Philaethria dido
TTTTTTTTTTTTTTTTTTTTTTTATATTCGACAATGGTTTACAATTCTTTATTATTGGCAATGATACCTTTGAAACAGACTGGAGCGAGCATTTCATTCCCAAGGTGTGTTATCATTTATAAAATCACTAATTAGATAATAACCTTTAACACACAAACGTCTTTTTACAATTTTTTTAAATTGTAAAATGGAAAGTTCTCGGACGTTTTCTGGGATCCTATTGTAAAAGTATACACATTGTCCCATAAAAGAATTGCGGACTCGATGCAATCGAGTTACAGGCGCTGCAAGTTTAAGCCTATTTCTTGTATTTATATTATGTGCATCGCCAACTTTGTTAAAATTATTAATATTTTTCTTAACATACAGTACATTTTCAAAGATGTACTGAGAGGCAACTGTTAAAATATTAATTTCCTTAAATTTTTGTCTTAAGGAATCTTTAGGGCCTAAGTTATAGATTGCACGAATAGCTCGCTTCTGCAGGACAAAGATCGAATTAATAGCGGCTGCATTACCCCACAGTATAATGCCATAGGACATAATACTATGAAAGTAGCTAAAATAAACAAGACGTGCCGTTTCCACGTCAGTCAATAATCTAATTTTTTTAACCGCGAAAGCTGCTGAGCTAAGTCTATTCGCCAATCCGTCAATATGAGGTCCCCACTGTAACTTGGAGTCTATGGTGATACCGAGAAATACCGTAGAATCAACAGGATCCACGGTATCACCATTCAACAGTACATTGGCTTTAACAATTTTTGTATTAGGCGTTCTGAAAATGACGCATTTAGTTTTTTTACTATTCAATAGTAAGTTATTAGCACTAAACCAATGTACTATTTTAGTAAGAGCATTGTTTACATCGTCATAAACATTTAGACACCTTTTCATTTTAAATATTAAGGAAGTATCATCAGCAAACAATACTATATCATGGCTCTTTCCGACAAGATATGGTAAATCATTTATGTATATTAAAAAGAGGAAAGGACCAAGAATAGACCCCTGTGGGACCCCCATATTGATTAGTGATCCAGGAGATTTCTTGCCACTTACATCAACCCTCTGAATCCTGTTACTTAAATAAGAGGCCAGAAGATTGAGTGCACGTCCTCTTATACCGTAGTGGTGTAGCTTCATGACCAATGTAGAGTGCTGAACGCAGTCAAATGCTTTGGACAGGTCACAGAATATACCAAGAGCATCCTGCGATTCCTCCCAAGCCTCATAGATACTTTTTAAGAGATTTATACCAGCGTCAGCAGTAGAACGACCCTTAGTAAAGCCATACTGTTTTTCATGCATAAGATTATGTAAATCAAAATGCATTAATATTTGATTTAAAATAATTTTTTCAAAAATTTTACTGAATGAGGGTAGCACAGATACTGGTCGGAAGTTATTGGGGTCTGATGTGCTACCCGATTTAAATATCGGTATGACTTTACTAAATTTCATCAGGTCAGGAAACACACCATACTCTAAAATTTGCGCTTTCTTATGCCTTAAGGTTGCCTGGAAGAGATCGCTATTTTAGCGATAAGATCGCCTATTGTATATCTAATCCTTGTGTGTATTTTCTATTTTATTTATTTTATGTGTGTACAATAAAGAGTTATTACTATTATTATTATTATAACTGATACTTAAATCTGGTAGGACATCTGATCCCAACAATTTTCGGCTAATTTCTGTACTATCCCCTTTCAGTAAAATTTTTGAAAAAAATATTTTAAATCAAGTATTAATACACTTTGGTTTACATAATCTTATGCATGATAAACAATATGGCTTTACTAAAGGTCGCTCTAATACCTATGCTGGTATAGGTCTCTTAAAAAATATCTATGAAGCTTGGGAGGAATCACAGGATGCTCTTGGTATTTTCTGTGATTTGTCCAAGGCATTTGATCGTGTTCAGCATATTACGTTAGTCATGAAACTACAGCATTACGGTATAAGAGAACGTGCACTCGATCTTCTGACCTCTTACTTTACCAATAGGGTTCAGAGGGTTGATGTAAATGGCGAGAAATAACCTGGATCTCAAATAAGTATGCGGATCCCACAAGGGTATTCTTGGTCCTTTCCTCTTTTTAGTATTCCCGCTCAAAAGTATGGGTTCACAATTTTCTCATCTCAATTTTCCGCTTGGATATAAGTTCTATGTCTCAGCGAAAAATAGTCGTAACGGAATTTCAAAGGCACCGTTTTGAAGGGGATAGACTCAACTCCACTTTCCTTTTTTTTGCAAATTTAAAATTTTTTTTTTGTAGTCCCCATGTGATTTTGAAAAGGAAAATTTTTTTACGATTTTTTAAGTTTAGCATATGCGTTACCCGTCGTATAAAAAAAATTCTTGGAGATTTTATTCATCAGCTTTGAAGAGGACATCATACGCTGCATTTTCATTTTTTAAAAAGTATCGTCTGATTGTTTGTCGCAAAAATATTCAAATTCTGGACGAAAATTGAACATTTTACTAAATTTGGCGTATCTCGAAAACGGCGAGGAATTCGAAAAAATATCAAGGAGGTCAAAAGTTGCATGAGAATAGCATGCACCTGTAGGAATTATTTCAGAATTTTCTGATGGCATTTTTTTTTTCTCCTACTTTTGGAGTAAAAATAATTCTGATTTTCTTATGACGTAAGCATGCCATCGGCATCTTCACGCTATATTCGATATGAATAAAAAATGTCTCGCTCCTCTAAAAAAAACGTCGTCGTCGGCAAAAAAAAAGAAAGTGGAGCTGAATCTATCCCCTTCAAAACGGTGCCTTTGAAATTCCGTTACAACTATTTTTCGCTGAGATATAGAACTTATATCGAAGCGGAAAATTGAGATGAGTGAACCCATACTTTTGAGCGGGAGTGTATATAAATGATTTACCATTCCTTGTTGAAAAGAACAATGAGATAATACTGTTTGCTGATGATACTTCATTGATTTCTAAAATGAAAAGACGACTAAACGTATTTGACGATGTAAACAATGCTCTCTCGAAAATAGTACATTGGTGGTTTAGTGCTAATAATTTACTATTGAATGGCCAAAAAACTAAATGAATAATTTTTGCCAATGTATTATTGAATGGTGAAGCCGTAGATCCTGTTGTTTCTATAGTATTTCTCGGTATCACCATTGATTCCAAATTACAGTGAGGACCTCATATAGATGGATTGGCGAATAGACTTAGCTCAGCAGTCTTCGCGGTTAAAAAAAATTAGACTATTAACTGACGTGGAATCGGCACGTCTTGTTTATTTTAGCTACTTCCATAGTATTATGTCCTATGGCATTATACTGTGGGGTAATGCTGTCGCTATTAATTCTATCTTTGTCTTGCAGAAGCGAGCTATTCGTGCAATCTATAACTTTTTGTAACGAATCTTTTGGGCCTACCCAAAAGATTCATTACAACAAAAATTAAAAAAAAATAATATTTTGACAGTTGCCTCTCAATACATTTCTGAAAATGTGATGTGTGTGTGCTAGGAAAAATATTAATAATTTTACCAAAATTGGCGATGTGCATGCATTAATACAAGAAATAGCCATAAACTTGTTGCGCCTTTAACTCGACTGCATCGAGTCCGTAATTTTTTTATAGGACAATGTGTACGCTTTTACAATAGAATCCCAGAAAACGTCCAAAAATGTTCTATATCACAATTTAAAAAAGTTGTGAAAAGACGTTTTTGTGTTAAAAGTTTATTACTTAATTAATGACACGCCTTGGGAATGAAATGCTCGTTCCAGTCTAAAGTCCCCCCCATCCCCCTTCCTTGCGCCGGATCTTCTCAGGTCTGAGATCATTAAATTTAGTGAACTAGTGGTAAATTATTTGACGTTCAAAAAATTAAGCTTGTAACTTCTTATTTTGAATAAAATTATTTAATTTTGATTTTGAAATGTGCCACTCTTTAAGCTATACCATTTTCTAGATTGCACATGAATTTATTAATATTTATTTATTTACTTATTGGAAAGCCAACGCTACATACTATGATACATTTATATTGTAACTCACTCTCTATATATTTATATTATTACATAGCACGTCTCAATTACAGGCTAACACATCATGAAAATAAAATAAAAATGTTGTTCACTTAAAATCTAAACAAATTATAACAAAGAAGAAAAAAATGTAAACAAAAAATAAACGAATTAATTCTTAATTTAACACAAAAAAAAAATGGTATAAATTATAAAATACAATGTTTGAGTATTTTTTAAGTAGGGCTTTGTGAGAAAATAAAGAGTTATGAAATATATCAAAAACTCTGTCATAAGGTAATTGATGAGATGAGATTTTTGTATATTACGAGTATAGTTTCGCAGTAAGTCCTCGTAATTTCTAAGCTCATTGGGGATTTGATCTTTATATGATATTATTTTTAAAAATTTCTTTTGTATTCTTTCTATTCTATTATTGTGCGTTTTATAAAAAGGATTCCAAGCTACTGAACAATATTCTAATTTACTTCTAATTAATGAATTAAATAAAATTATTAGGGTACTGGATTTCTTAAAAGCTTTAGTTGATCTAATTATAAATTCCAATGTGCTTAATGATTTCTTCACTATTGTGATGAATTTATGATGATGATATTTCATCTATGTGGGGAATAAAACTCATCTTTGCGTCAACTATAATGCCCAGATCCCGTAAACTAGTAACCTTTTCAATTGTCCAATTGAAAAGGTTTACACTGTAATTATGTTCGATATCACGTATTTTACTACTAAAATACTACTACAGGTGATACTCTGGCATTTTATGTTGTTTATCTTCATATGATTTAAAAAGCACCATACAGCAAAATTATTCACATCTTCTGGCAACAGAATACAGTCCTGCATTGTATTAATTCTTCTATAAATTTTTAAATCGTCTGCATACATTAAAAACTCACTGCGATGAAAACATGTGACAGCATCATTTATAAAAATATTAAACAATACAGGGCCAAGCTTAGATCCTTGTGGGACCCCCGATTCTAACTTAAAGGTTTTTGATCTGTAGCCTCCTAATACCACGTTCATTTCCCTATTCTGCTGGTAACTTTCAAATAATTTCAGCAATTTTCCATCTATGCCATATTTCTTAAGCTTAATTAATAAAATGTTGTGATTGACTACGTCAAAGGCTTTTGACAAATCTGTATAAACACAGTCAATTTATTCATTTGAATCTAATGATTTTATAATATCCTCCACAAAAGACACAAGATTTGTTACTGTTGATTTATTCTTTACAAAACCATGTTGGTTCTCTGTTATGATAGGTTTCATATGCCAAATTAAGGAAGGACATATTAACTCCTATGCAAGACATATGGACTCAAAAACTTTTGCAAAAACGGATAAAATACAAATTGGTCTATAATTTTCTATACGGCTCTTTTCTCCACTTTTAAAAATAGGTACAATTCTACTATTTTTCCAGTACGAAGGAAATTTACCGTCTTCGATAGACTTACCATATATAAGATGAAGTGGTTTTACTAATGTTGTTGCTGTATTTTTAACAAACGCCGGTGGTATGTTATCTGATCCTGATCCCTAGTCAAGACATTTTAATTTACTCAATATGTCAGTTTCACTAATGTAAATATTTGTTAAAACTGAGGTATTATTGTCCTTACAATCAAAACAGAATCTATTAGTTACAGAACTATCGTGTTTAAAAAATTGTCGTGAAAAATAATTAGCAAATTGATTACAAATAACCTCTTCATCAGTATAATCACAGCCCTCCAATGTCATCAATGCCGGATACGTATTTCTTGTAATCATCGTCTATCAGAACTTTACATCTGTCTCTGAGAATTTCGAATTCAATTTTGTCAAGTGGATTACCGTATTTTCTAACTAACATTCTATATTTATTTTTTTCTTTTAACCGTCTTTTTAGGTTATGTGAATGCCAAATTGGATATTTATTTTTACAACATTTAATAACTGTTTTTGGCACACACTTTTCTATTATATAACGTATTTCAACATAAAAAATTGTGATCATATCATCTACATCATTACAACCTTTAAATAATTCCTTCTAGTTTAAATTTTGAATATGTTTATTTAATATTGTATAATTTGCTTTTACGAAATTAAATTTACTAACACTACGCGGTTCAAAAAACAAATCGATTGAGTTCAATTTCAATACTACATTTAGGGGAGGATGATAATCTATAGGATAAATATATGAGTCACTATGACTAACCTTTATGTCTACAATGTTAGTAAAAATTAAATCGAACATTTTACCGTAAACATTATTGATAACATTACGTTGTGATAGATTTGTAAGTGACATAAAATCTCTCATTAAACAACCTGCAGCTGAACTAGTGTTATTTACTGTACTTATAGAAGGTCTATTATTATCCAACACCCAATTTATTGATGGTATATTAAAATCTCCAATTATTAAAGTTGCAGATTGTTTAATAATATGATTTTCCATATTATGTATAATTGTTTTCAGATTTTCATAATTAAGAGGTGAAGGGATATATACAGCGCAAAAAGATATTGTAGCTGAACCAATCACTACGTTTACCCATAAATCCTCATAGATAGTCTCCCATGCAGTTACTCTATAGCTTTTTATATTATGTAAGATCGCTATAAGGACTTCTCCACCATCACATTTCGTAGATTTACTTGATTCTCGGTCCCTTCTATATACCACATACCTATCGTCTATAAATTCTTTATTATAACCATTACTATTAAGCCACGTTTCCGTAAAAATAATGACGTCAAACTTGTCATTAAGTATAGCGCAATATGTATCGTTCGTTTTTGTCCTAATACCTCTCACATTTTGATACAAAATTCTTAAATCAGTTAACATTAATAACAAAAAATAACTAAAAAATAAGATAATTAAAAAAAAATCAAACAAAGATAAAAATTATTTAGCAAAACAACTAAATAGAAAAACAAATTATTCAGTTAAAGATTTTAAAAAGTCTTTAGATTTTACATGTACGAGTATAACTTCACTGGCTTCAGATTTTCTGAGAAATATATTACCGCCCCGTGACCGAACGTATCTATATTGCTTATCCTTGGCAAACAGTCTTGTAGCTGCATAAATATCCTTCGCAACTGAAGTCAAATTTTCAGAGATAAAAACCGGAGCTTTGTCTCCTGAAATTCCAAGGTGTGATGTATTAAGTTTGTCACTAGCGTTCCTTTTATTATAGATTATGACGCCAGCCATAAACCGATCATGCATAAGAGGAGTTGAAAATTTAACTAGTATTGTGCGAGGACGAGATGTATTCTAATTTTGTTTAGCTACTCTTGTACACTTAGCGATACTACCTTCAGCTATCTCAAGGTTTATTACTTTACTTATTTGTTCTACCGTATTTACATGATTTTCGTTTTTAAATTCCGGTATACAGTGTAATTCTATATTATTTGCTCTCGCTACTTTTTCCAAATTATTGATGGCGCCACTGTGGGAGTTGACAATATTTCTTAATTCACAATTTTTCCTTTTTAAATTCAAAATATCAGTTTTTGCTTCGTCCAATTCCTTTTTAACGTTGTCGTAAAGACTTGAGAAATATTCTATTGATTCCTTCATGTTATGTAAAACATGTATGTAAACGTGTATTTTTTTTAATTCAATACTTAAGGTGGTTGCTATTACTTCTTTTAACTCTTGCGATATCGATTAATTTATCTGTACCAGCGGCGTATTATTTTCTAAATTATTTTGTTTGTCTTTAGGTGTGACTTTTCGAGTATTCGAATTACAACTTAAACAGACCCACTGGGTTCGAGACACGGTCGTATCTTTAGATGTGATACATTCTAAATGGTAATGTGTGTTTGACATCTACAACACCTAATTCTTTTTTGTGTTACTAATATACTTCCCTTGCAAATTGCGCATTCGTTAGTCATTTTAAATTCAATAATTATTTATAAAAAATAACAAATTTATTTTTCTTTTTAGAGGCGGACTCGATCCTTGGTTTCTCGACTTTGAGTTCACAGTGAGTTCACAGTACCGGCCTCTAGGCCACTAGATGATTTACAAATGCTACGATATGTTTCTACTGGTTTCTCAACTTAGAACAATATCGCTTTAGTTTTATAATGTGAGGCAATATGCAATCTCTTTAGATACAAGTTTGCACTTATAATGAGTATAGAAATATGTTTTAACAGTTTACTACGGATAACTAAGCTATATTCTTTAACTAAAACGTTAAATTAATAGTCACAAATCACTTTAATCCCTTTTAAAACTGTAAGTCACTTAAAACATTTAAATAAGAATTAAAAGATTTTTTTGTGACAGTTAGCAAGTACACGTCCACTACGTACGAGCGGCGAAGACATATGTTGTAATATATGCAAACCTGCTTACAATTGCTGAATTTTGAACAATGATTATCAACTATGTATATCACCTGTGTCACTGTAAAATTAACTTCTATTTGAGGCATTAAATAAATAGAACATACATATATTTTCAGCTTCACTCTGTATCCCGCATATAGCAGGGTAGGTAGAGGGAACCTAGAGTTAAAGACACTCCGTTCCCCATTTTTCGCCGAATTGAGACATTGCGTGCTGAGTGGTGGAACTCAACGCTGCGTTTATGCCTTGTTTCCAAATCTAGGAAATGAAAATACTAAACTTGCATTTCTTGGAGTAAGAATCGAACCCACAACCTGTCGCGTTTACTGCCGCACGCTTGTGTTTTTGCGCCACGATATACGTTAAGGTAAGTTAAAAATAAATAGAAAATCGAGAAATGGTAGAGTGAGAATAGTATTTGAAACTGGTAAAATTGGAAACATATAAAGAAATATTATTATTTGTCTAAAATGTGTATATTAACAAGTAATCGATAGACTCGGTAATAAATAAATTAATTATACAGTCCCACTTACAAAACACAGTCACTATATATTCAAACGTCTCGATTCGACCTCGATGATCCTCGCTTATCACTTAAGATAAAACCACAGCACTGTTTGTCACTTACACTTTACAGTAACGTCGGCGTCGGCGTCGGCGTCGGCGTCCACGGAAGAATAAGTCTACGGCTATTTACACGTGATATATGAGTGAGGGGTATATTTACAGGGGGGTGAGGCGGTGAGACGGCGAGGCTAGGTGGGCGGCGCGCGGCGGTCGTAGTCGCGGCGGTACACCTCGCGCTCGTACTCGCGCTCGTCGTACGGGTAGTCGGGCTGCGCCGCGTAGCCGCGCCACTCGTCGGGGTAGGGCCGCACCGGCGGGAAGCCCATGCCGCTAGTCATCGCCGCGCCCTCGTAGTACCCGCCGTACGCCGTGTGCGCGCCCATGCCCGCGTACCCTCCGAACCTGTAACGCGATCACGGTTTAACGATACCCTCGCGTAAAACGTGCGGTCCGTCCGCATTCGATGAGTTTTAATTTAGTAAAATTCAGTTTCAAAAGGAACAGCATTAATAGTGATTACCGTCTCTTGTCGTGCGGGCGCGCGTTGCGGTCGCCGCGGTACTGTCGCGGGCCGGGGTAGGCGGGCGGTGTCCAGGCGGGATGCGCGGGGTGTGCAGGGTGCGCTGCGTGGTCGGCGTGCGCGGCGTGCGCGTGCGGCGCGTAGGGAGGCCGCACGCGCGGCGGTCCCGCGCCGCCGCTGTCGCGCCGCGTGCGCGAGCGCTCCCGCTCCCGGTCTCGGTCTCGCTCCCGGTCGCGATCGCGGTCTCGCTCGCGGTCGCGGTCTCGGTCCCGGTCCCGGTCGCGGTCTCGCTCGCGGTCCCGCTCCCGCTCCCTGTCGCGCTCCGACCGGCTCCGCTCTCTGTACATCAAATCGTCTCGCTTCAAGCTCCCTTCCCTATCTCTGCGATCCTTGCCTTTGTGTTCATGTCTGCTGATACGGAACGAGCAAGATGTTAGCGATGACGAAAAGTTATTAAATAAGAAAAGTGTTAACAAACTAAAAAGAATAAGCGAGGAATGAGTGAAGCCAATGAAAAAAGAAATGATTGTTCTCCAGTGGCGGTGACATAATAATGGCTTACCTCTCGTGACGTTTGTTCTCATTTGGTTCAGGGTCACATTCGCCTTCTTCTAGCTTTCTCTTTACACCAGATGCGTGTGGTGTCTTCTCATTGCTTTTAACTTTATCCATTTTCGGTCTCTTTTCTTTCCTATCGTGATCGTCACGTTTTTCTTCTTTTTTATATAATTTTACGTGATTATTTAAATTATTTACTTTGTTCTTTAAATTTGACTAAATTTGAAAAAAAAAAAGATAACACTTAATTAAAAAAAATTATAATTTTAAAACAAAACCGAATATTATTATTGTGTACGTACCTTATTTTCTTTATGTTTGCCATCCTTCTTAGTTTCAACATTTTTCTTAACACCATATTTATACAGCCTATACAATTGCTTAGCATCGAAGTTCGTAAATTTTGAGACGAAATACCAGAGATTACTCCTCCATTCAACTTTTTTTTCAGCATCAGGATACTCCAACAAACATATATCTATTTGGTTTCCTATTTGGGTAAGGCAAGCTCTCGTTCTTGATACTTGTACAGATTCTGACAAAGATTGATCTGGATTATCTAGGGCTCTCAGTGCTTTCTTTACAGGTCTCATTTTTTCTTTACACTATAACAAAAGAAAATGTTTTAAGGTACAAAATCTTCTTTAATAAAAACCATAGCAACACAAAGATAAAATAAATATTATATATTTGATATTTAGATACTGGAAAACATCTAGTATGAAATCATTCAAAGAACTTACTACTGTAAAAATTATATATTAATAATATAATATACATATTTATAACCATATTATATTCAAGCAGTAAGACTTTACAACATTTTTATAATCATTTAAATATACCTCTTCAAACACTGATGGGTCTAGATCTCCTAAAACTTCTAAAGCTCTGGGTTCATTATTGGCTGTAAAATGCATAGGACCAGCAGGCTTTTTACGACCCTTTACTTTATTGCTTTTAAGTCTATTTTTTCCCTCTTTCTTTGTGTGTTTTTCACCCTTTTCTTTTTTATCATTAGATGTCTCATCATGTGTTAACACATCTTCCATTTTTGATTTGCCCTATAAAAAAATAATAACATAATTAGAATTATGATCCGACATGGAACAGTTAGAATGTTCAATAGAGTGTGATTGGAAATCATTGGGGAGTTTTGAATAACATTTAGGAGAGTGATTTATATATTAAATATGTTTGCTTTCACCTTATCGTTAGATTAAGTGGGATAAAATGCAGATTATTAGTAAACAAATACCAAAACTACTTTATCGTAAAATCGTTAAGTAATTACCTTATCTTTATCATTTCTTAAATTCTTTTTTTTATCATCTCCAGAAGTCATATCCTCTTCAACTATGTCTTTCGTTACTGGTTCCTTTATTCCCTTCTTCATTCTTGGTTTCCGTTGTTTTTGTTTACCATTCTCCTGATCTAACAATTTCTTGATAAGTTTTAACAGATATTCAGCCCTGGATTGCAAATGCTTTGCTTGTGGCTTTTTGTCTGCATTGGTAAGAATTTTGTCTCCAATACCAAAGGATGAGTCCATTTTAATAGCCTCCCATGATCCCATCCCATATTGGTAGATGCCAGCCAACAATTTTGAATCATCTTCTACTCCCCATTCCACATCGAAATTGGCAGACCTCGTCCTTGAAATTGAGAGTTGTTTTATTAAAGCAAGCACTTATACAGGAACAATTAAATTTTATTTTTAAGTCCTAATATAATTTTTTTTTGAGAAAAAATATTTGGATGCCACTATGGTGCAGTGTGACAGTCGTCATCGACGTAGACGCTATTGGTTGCGGATTCGACTGGGAGCCTAATTAAATATAATCATCCTCCGACTCGGGGACATAATTATATTTGGCGTCAAGTAGCGGCTTCTGGCCGCTGCGTTTCGCATTGGGTAATGCCGGGCCCCGGTGCCCAACCCCAAACCCTCCCTTGAACATGACAGCGGTACTGAAAGAGATATTACCCCAGGAGTGTACCAGTGCCTCCGGTACTGGAGAATCCCTCACTGAGCCTAAAAACTCAGGCCGCCCGTCGAATTATGGGGAGGGCACAGAACCGCGCGCTGGACAAGGCAAACGAGGCGTACGCTCCACGGCATCCCCTACCACGCTTAACGTGGATTTCTGTAACATCAAGGGTCTACATTCCAACCTGAATGCCGTCCACCACCATCTTGAGACGGCACGGCCGGCCTTGTTGTTTTTGACGGAGACTCAGATTGCCCGACCAAGCGACACATCTTACCTTTCGTACCCTGGCTACATAATAGAGGATAATTTCATGCCTCATGCCGGGGTCGCTGTGTTCGTGAGGGAGGACTTGAGTTTCCGTCGTCTTGCCACTTTTGAAGGTCGGGACCTATCAACCATCTGGCTTCGTGTTGATTCGGACGATCATGTCCGAATCTACGCATGCCTATATAGGTCCCATAGTGGTAACGCAGAAACGGATCGACTCATGGAGTACATGCAATCGGCTATTGACGATGTACTATCACAGCTTCCCTCCGCTGAGGTCGTGATACTAGGCGACTTCAACGCCCACAACGCCGCTTGGCTTGGATCACGCACCACCGACCACGCGGGGAGGATTGTGTTTGACTTTGCTGTGGCAAATGGATTGTCCCAATTGGTTGATACGCCCACGCGAATCCCA
>JAKGSA010002847.1:0-12733 GCA_033558755.1 Philaethria dido
CCCTACCCAGTAGGCTTAAGCTCGGGCCGAGCGAAAGCAAAGTCCCCCACTACAAGTAGTGTTCGCAAGCCGAGGTTCGGCCTCGCAGGAGGCGCCCTTGTGACACTGCAGTTCTAAGTTGATGGTCCTCCTCCCGAGGAGGCCAAGCCAGGGTCAGAGCTCTTCAAGCTCGGCCCCCCACAAAACCCGGTGACGCTGTCGAGGCCAATAGGGCCAACAGCATACTACACAGTCGAAAAAAAAAAAAAAAAAAAAAAAGAGTACCTAGTATCAAAACACTCTATTCAGTACGTGAGCGGCGAAAGTCCGTCGTTGACGTTTTGGCTTGCCAGACAAGGAAAACAACATTTTAAATAACAATTATCACTATATTTATAGTAGCTGAAATAATAAGAAACAATAAGCACATGAAGGTAATAAAACAAGTGTCAACAATATCGAAATTTTATTTCAATGTAAATATAATATCATTGTAATAAACCAATCTCATTTTAATCAAAGTATTTAATAGAACAATTAATTATTGCTCATTATTTAGATAGATGGAATGTATCGTCACCGCCACCCATATAGTATAAAAAATATATTTTTAAAAATGTCATGTTTCTATAAAAATAAAATTCTAATCTCAATATAAAACTAGAAACAAATGTGATTGACAAACAAAATATTGCACACTTTAAGTATATCAGTTACATATAAAAAAAGAATTATTTGTATAAAAAAATATAAGTCAGTTGTTTATGGTCTGTAATAATCTAAGAAAGAGTTGTTTCTTTTTTATTTTTTTAAAAATATTATTCACAGTGTTACGCTTAAAATAAACTCAATTATTAAAAAACACCACATAATTATAACAAAAGTTAGCAGTTATTCTTACATGAAGTTGATTGTTTCCAAGGGACGTAGGTTCAATTTTAGCTATGCTTAAAATATCGTAAAATTTAAAATATTTATCTATATGTATTATAAAAATATTTCAATAAGTCATTTATTCTTTACAAATAAAAATTCTTAAAAGGATTGTAATGCCGATTTATATATTATAGTGAGAGGATTCGAACCCCCGTCTCTAGAAATGTAGTCAAATTAGTTCGTATTTTCAAATTTACTAACAAAATATCCAGTATTTTTAGATGTATGAATAACACTTTAAAAACTTTATAATAAAAAAGAAAATTAACTTATAAGCCATTACTTATGTCACTGTCAAAGACCTAAGGCACCATAAAGTATATACCACAGATTACATAAAAATACAGATAAAAAATATCTTTTTTACAATTTGCCACGCATAAGTGGTTTAAGATAGCTGTGGAAACTTTTATTAACTGGTTCCGCATTAAGGGGACTCTTCATGGCTTCCTCCATTAGGCGTTCATAGGCGCGACCGTCGTATGCGCCTAATGTTGAGTTCAAAATCTATAAGAAAAAGAATGATATAAAATTTGTATGATATATTTACTTATATTAGGGCGCTTGTCGTGGCGCAGAGGCACAAGCGTGCGACTGTACACGCTAAAGGGTGTGGGTCCCCCTCCAGGAAATGGAATTTTTCATTTCCTGGGTTTGGTAACAAGGCAAAGCGCGGCGTTGAGTTCCGCCACTCAGCACGCAATGCCCTCAATTCTGTGGAAAATTGGGAACGGAAATCTTAAGAGAACGGAGTGTCTTAGCACTAGGTTATGTTATGGCACATTAGCTCTGCCTGCAATTTGCGTAATATAGCGTGTAGCTAAAAAGACATTTATTTATTACTAGAATCTGAGCTTTGCCTTGTTATCAGAGCAACCAGAGTTACCAGAGGAAAATATTCAAAATTAATTATCATCAATATTTACTATTTTCATTTCCTGGAGTGCGAATCGAACCCACAACCTGTCGCGTTTACAGTTTCACGCTTGTGCCTCTGCGCCACGACAGGCTTCAATACACACACACACACACACACACACACACACACACACACATATCGTACTTATACATTAGAATACCACATAGGCTACAATTCATAAAGATTTTGTGTAATTATAATATATAAATATTTTAGTTAAAAATAAATATTAATAAAAAAAATACCTCATCTTTAATATCAAAAGCGTCGACCAAACCAACAGCGTTGGGTCTCAACTTCAATAGCAAATCTTCATACCAGCCTTGTAATTGTTCGATGTCTCTCTCAGATATTGATGTGAACTATTAAAAAAATAATATACACAAATAATTTAATATCTTTTAAAGTATCCTCAAAATATATAATTTTGCAATTGTATGTTGATAGAACGGTTTTGATGAGAATACAATATTTTATAGCACGAACCTAATGTCCTAGTCAAGACTTGAGCTTGTGTCTATGTTTTTGTATAATATAGCTAGGTCTTATCTATAATATAAAAAATAAATTATAAATTGATTCAAAGTCAAATAATTTTATTCAAAATAAGAAGTTACAAGCTTAATTTTTTGAACGTCAAATAATTTACCACCGGTTCACTAAATTTAATACCTCAGACCTGAGAAGAACCGGCGCAAGAAACTCAGCGGGACTATTTTTTTTCTTAATTCAATGCTTTACAAATATTTATTGCTGACAATGGTACCTTTGAAATAGACTGCAGCGAGCATTTCATTCCCAAGGCGTGTTATCATTTATAAAATCACTAATAACCTTTAACACAAACGTCTTTTCATAATTTTTAAAAATTGTGAAATGGAAAATTCTCGGTCGTTTTCTGGGATCCTATTGTAAAAGCATACACACTGCCCCATAAAAGAATTGCGGACTCGATGCAATCGAATTACAGGCGCTGCAAGTTTAAGCCTATTCCTTGTATTTATATTGTGTACATCACCAATTCTTGTAAAACTATTAATATTTTCTTAACAAACATTACATTTTCAAAGATGTACTGAGAGGCAACTGTCAAAATATTAATATCCATAAATTTTTGTCTTAAGGAATCTTTAGGGCCTAAGTTATAGATTGCACGAATAGCTCGCTTCTGCAAGATTTTGACTTTATTACATAAACTAATTAACAACCGCCATATCCGGTGCTTAGACTTGCACAAACACATTATGAAATATTACTAGGCATTAGGATTGCTATATTTATAGATTAAATAAAAAATTTCAATCAAATAAATTCAGGTAAAAAAAAGTATTTAAATAACATGATAATACAATTTACAAGAAAAACTGAAAAGTGTGCCTTTTAGGTTCATCAACTTATTCACGTTTGGTACCAAAAATTTTTCAAACTAAAAATAATAAACAAAACCACAACTGTATTCGAACCTCTGACCACAATACTTACTCTAAGCAAATCGCCAATACGCTGTAAGGCCCAGTACACCACATACAAGTCCACTAGCTGCAGTAACACTGTACGCAATTCTGGAGACACATTCTTTATTTGGTTCTCTGTCTCCTTGTAGTACGAGGAAAGAAGAATGGCGCGGCAATGGGCCTGTATAATATATAAGAAATATAATTTAATATAGCTTCAAGCTGTATCCCGCATACAGCGGTGTAGGCAGAGGGAACCAGAGAACCTAGTGTTCAGACACTCCGTTCTATTTCAACATTTCCGTTCCCCACTTTCCGTCGAATTGAGGCATTGCGTGCCGAGTGGCGGAACTCAACGCCGCGCTTTGCCCTGTTACGAGAGCGAGGAAATGAAAATACTACATATTATACAATATTTTCATTTTCAGGCGTGGGAATCGAACCCACAACCTGTCGCGTTTACAGTTACACGCTTGTGCCTCTGCGTAACGACAAGTAAACACTCCATTTTCTGACTCACTTTACGTGTCGAGTGTTGGAACTTAACGTCGAGCTTAGTCATATAAGAGAAAAAAATGAAAATAATTTAAATATAATCACTTTCACGAATGGAAATCGAACCGACAACAAGCATTTACAGCCAAACGCTATCATACCACAATATAGTTTAATATAATACAATTTTTAGTAGTCTTGTGGTTGAAGTTCGATTCCTGCTCGAAGTAGTAATTATATTTAAATTGTTTTAATTATTCCGCTGATAAAACAAAACACGGCGTTGAGTTCTGCCAATCATCACGCAATGTCTTAAATTCGGGCGAAATGAAATGAACGAAGTGTCTTAACACTAGGTTTCTATGCCTACCCTACTATGCGACAAGACGAAAGTATTTTTACATACATACATACATACATACATGGCTTCACGCTGTATCCCGCATCTCAGCAGAGATGATTGTTACCAAACCCAGGAAATGAAAAATTCCATTTCCTGGAGTAGGAATCGAACCCAAAACCTGTCGCGTTTACAGTCGCACGCCTCTGCGCCACGTCTATGATTCATAATTTAAAAAAATGTAATCGATTATTTAAAAAAAAACCCATAAGCTAAATAAGACAATAACAAAAAAAATAATAACGCCTTTCGTGGCGCCGAGGCACAAGCGTGCGACTGTAAACGTGTCAGGCTGTGGGTTCGATTCCCACTCCAGGAAATGTAAAATTTAGTACTTTCATTTTTTGGGTTTGGTAACAAGGCAAAGCGCGGCGTTGAGTTTCACGACTCAACACGCAATGCCTCAATTTGGCGGAAAGTGTCTTAACACTAGGTTCTCAGGTTCCATCTGCCTACCCCGCTATATGCGGGATACAGCGTGAAGTTAAAATAAAAATAAAAAATAACAACAAATATAAAAGAAACTCGAAATTAAAACAAATCTAATTCACTTCAATTGAATACATGTACTCGTATTGTCAAATAAACATGGAAATTATACAAATCAATTAGTTATTCTTATAATTTTATTTAAATTATGTAAATAAATAGTATTTAATTAAAATAATTAAATTATTTATTAACGCCTGTCGTGGCGCAGAGGCACAAGCGTGCGACTGTAAACGCGACAGGTTCTGGGTTCGATCCCACTCCAGGAAATGGAGTTTTTCATTTCCTGGGTTTGGTAACAAGGCAAAGCGCGGCGTTGAGTTTCGCCCCTCAGCACACAATGCCTCAATCTGGCAGAAAGTGGGGAACGGATTTGTTGAAAGAGAACGGAGTGTCTTAACACTAGGCTCTCAGGTTCCCTCTGCCTACCCTACTATATGATGGGATACAGTGTGAAGTTAAAAAAAAAAGAAATAAAAATGGAAAGTAAGATACTAGATTATCTGTCCATGCAGTCTGTGAGGCTGAAAAATAATAATTACCTCAGAAGCGGAGGCGAGTTGCACCGAGGTCATGTTCCATGCATCTTCGTAGGACATGCCGCTCTTTTGACGTTTCTCTATGTGAGCCACGCATAAACCGATTTTTCTATAAAATGTAAATAACAATTAATTTAACGTTCATAATTTTTTAAATAATAGCTTACGAAAATATATATATATATATACGTTAAGTGGTAAAGTCTGCTTTTTTCAATAAAAATATGTACTGAATTTTCAAAAAAAAATCAAAAAATATCCATTTATAATATTAAATGAAATAATAATTGTTAAATATAATACATAAATGCGGTATATATGTAATCTAAGGGTGCATATTGAATTGACGTTGACGATACAAGAGATATAGTTTAATTTAGGGCAGATCGCTTCACCCGAACCACGTGCAAAGTAGGCCCGCGGCTCAAGGGGACGACCTGTACCCCACAAAAATTCGTTCGCCCGTATAGGACAATTGCCCAGAATCACCAGGGCCCAATAATTTCCTTACTCAATAGATTGAGGCACGACGATGTATTAGTGCTTAGTGCTTATATGAATTGGTCTGAACGAAACGTTAGCGCGATTGAGAAACGTTCAACGCCATCTGTTGACGGCATTTGTAAGAATTTTATGGTATATATTTATGTATTACATATGTCATAGGTTACTGTAGAAACAGAAGAATATTTGCCAAAAACGAAGTACTAATGACAGCATTCTTCTATTTTTTTTTTTTATGGATAACGGATGACAAGCGAGCTGAAGGTAAGTGGTTACCTTCGCCCATGAACATCTACAACACCAGAGATGTTGTAGAGGCGTTGCCAACCTAGAGGATACAGGTGGAAGGGGAGGACAATGTAGTAGTCCGCTATCAGAACCACCACATTTTGGGGAAAGGATGGGGTGGGAAAAAGGAAAACCTGGCTTACATACCATCGAACCGGAACACATCATAAGATATTTGGCGGTTCGTCTTTGACATGATAGTGGTCGCGAGCCAGAAGGTGGAAGAACTTCCTACCACCAAACAATTCTTTCTATGCTTCACAATATGTCTAATGTGAAAAAAGATTTTTTAAAATATTTTTTTAATGGATATCCATTACGTTAAAACTGATGTATATATAAATACGCGAAGAAAAAGCTTTGGATCCCTTTTCATCAAAATTACGCGGACGCAGGAGCATGAAACTAGGGACACTTATAGTTTGTATAACGAAGGAGTGCACAATGATCATATTTTCTAAAAATAATGCACAAAAATATATTAAATTAATAAAATAAATGTTACATAAACACCCATGATTTGATAAAGTGACATCCATGTTTATATAAAGTGACATATATACGTTACTACACAATGCGTTGTTAACGCATCAACGGGGACACTAGTGTATGTAAACATATAACAAATTTCCTGTAGCGAGACTCAATAATCCTCAAAATCTTCCTAGAAATTTAGGACAAACGAATGTTACTCACTAAATATTTTAAGATTTTTTAGATGTACACTACAAAGACAAGGTTTTTTCTGAAACGTTTGTATTTTTTTATTAATTAAATAATTATTTGCGTTATCAATTTATTTATTTAGCTTGTATACTACAAGGAAATCGAGGAAATCTCTATATTTCTAATATATCTGTATTCTGTAGCTAAATACATACATACAGCTTCACGCTGTACCCCGCATATAGCAGGATAGGCAGAGGAAACCTAGTGTTAAGACACTCCGTTCCCCACTTTCCACCGAATTGAGGCATTGCGTGCTCAGTGGCGGAACTCAACGCCGAGCTTTGCCTTGTTACCAAGCCGAGGAAATGAAAATACTAACATTTCCTGGAGTGGGAATCGAACCCACAACCTGTCGTATTTACATTCGCACGCTTGTGCCTCTGCGCCATGAAAGGCGTTTACAGAAATGTATAAAATAAACTACATAAAAAGTAACCTTTTATTGTTGAACTTTTTTGTTACATGATATTTATGCGAAAATTTGACAATGAAAATTATTATTTATTCAAAAATGTGGTTGTATTATTTCTAATATTACGCTTGTCCTGGCACAGAGGCACAAGCGTGCGACTGTAAACGCGACAGGTTGTGGGGTTCGAATCCCACTCCAGGCAATGGAATTCTTCATTTTCAGGGTTTGGTAAAAAGGCAAAGCGCGGCCTTGAGTTTCGCCACTCAGCACGCAATGCCTCAACTCGGCGGAAAATGGGGAACGGAATGTCTTAACACTAGGTTCCCTCTGCCTACCATGCTATATGCGGGATACAACGTGAAGCTATGTATGAATGTATGCTAACATTCTTTTATTTGAAATATTGAACAAAAATTCTGAGTGAAAATGAAATAAAGGAATAACTATAGTATTTACTTTTTTATCCACAATCTGAAGAAAGCAGAAAGGACTTAGTATTAAAAACTTAAAACAATCCATTCCTCGCTTTTCAAACATGTATTTTTAATCGTTACTCATCGATTAACTTCAAGGGTCCAAGTTTCCAATATTAGTTAGTTTCGTGATGTTGCTCTTGTACGACGATAACAATAATAGAATAGAAATAATATAATAAAATATATAAGAGGCGACGCATCCATATAATAAGGATTCCACAGGCTTGTCTTAATTTTTAAAATATAAGTATAAGACTTTAAAAAAAAGGTTACCAAGGAAATGTGGAGCTCAAATTGTAATTGAGTTCAACAAGGTTAAGAAAGGTAGAGAGCTAAAAAAAAAGGTCCCCAGAAAAATGTTGGGTATAAACTTGCGAGAAACCCCTAAAGAAAAAGGTCATCACCAAAATTTCATAGTTTTTTCTTTTTTTTTAACTTCACGCTGTATCCCGCATATAGCAGGGTAGCACTTTCCGCCGAATAGAGGCATTGCGGAATTCCATAGTTAAATTACTAAATACCTGAAATTACTGAAATTACTACATCCTGTACCGGCTAGTTAGGCACTAAAATTTTTACCCGCCACAGATTTGTACATACATACTCATATATGGTCGGTGTTAATTGCAGCTAGGGTTGCGAAATCAAAAGATTTTTCCATATCAATAAATGCTAAAGGAGTTTTTACTTCAAAAAAAAAAACACTCACCCAGCGGCAACCCTATGGAAGCCAGTCACAATGCCTTCAATAGTGTTGTCCCACGGCGGCGAGCGGCGTCCAGCGCCCACCTCGCTCAAGTACTGCACTGTCGGAGTTAGGGGGTTACCCGCTGCCGCTTGTTGCCACGCCTTCACTAGGTATCTGATTCAAAATCCAGGATAATATAAAATTTTGTATTTTCATTTCTTGGGTTTGGTTGGTAACAAAACAAAGCGCGGCGTTGAGTTTCGCCACTTAGCACGCAATGCCTCCATTCGGCGGAAAGTGGGGTACGGAATTGCTGTAAGAGAACGGAGTGTCTTAACACTAGATTCTCAGGTTCCCTCTGCCTACCCTGCTATATGCGGGATACAGCGTGAAGATAAAAAATAAATAAAAAAAACAATATTATTGAATTATTCTTGTTATGTGTCGGGATATGACGTGACATATCAGAGTATTGTTTATACATGTTATGCTACTTCACATCACATCTTGTCATGTCAAATTACATTATGGCATGACACTAGTTGACGCCTGTAAATACGTTTGTGTGGACTTTATGATTTTTTTGTCCATCTTCCCATAAAACGTAAAACTCCGTTGTTCTTGTAGGAATTTTCAAAATTTTTTTTTTAGGGTTGCCAACACTCTTCAAGGACCTTATATGCCAAATACCAAATGTTCCGGCAGTATTCAGTTGTTCAAGAATTTTATTTATATTTATAAAGTATTTATCAAGCAAAACATAAATAAATTATTATATTTTCATTTCCATACTATAATCAAAGCTCAACATTAAATTGCACTATTCCACACATAACATCTCAAATTCAACCAAAAACCAGAGAACAGACATTCTAAACACTACCTTCACTTTGCAATGAAAAGAACAAAAAATTTAATAATACCTAGCAGTCTGCAACAACATAACAGTGTTCTCCCCCTCATAGGTACAAGCAGCAGTAACGAGTCCATACGTGAGCGGCAAGTTCGAGGACAGCATGTACCCGTGACCACCGCAGGCGAGGCGACAGCGTTCCACGCACTGCGCCGCGTCCGCCGTGCTCACTGCTTTAAGGCAGCAGGACAGTGCATGAAGCTGTTATATGGAAAATTATAATTATTATCACGTGGCGCAGATGTAAACTGGCGACTGTAAACGCGACAGGTTGTGGGTTCGATTTCCACTCCAGGATATTGAATTTTTCATTTCCTTGGTTTGGTAACAAGGCTAAGCGCGCCGTTGAGTTCCGCTACTCAGCACGCAATGGCTTAAAACGGCGGAAAGTGGGGAACGAAATTGTTGTAAGTGAACGGAGTGTCTTAACACTGGGTTCTCAGATTTCCTCTGACTACCCTGCTATATTTCCTGGAGTGGGAATCGAACTCACAACCTGACGCGTTTACAGCACGCTTGTGCCTCTGCGCCACGACAGGCGTTAATATCTTATTTATTAATAATAATAATTTTCTTATACTAACCTCAGGCAATCTTTCCATATCACCAGCTTCTAATTCAGCGGTAACATTGTTATACATAAGCCACAACCAGTTAGCGCTCATACGGAACGCGTGGACGGACGCTATACCGATTAGCAGTTTGTCCTGTTGAGTGAGGTAGTCCAAGATTTGAGGTTCTGGTTCACTGGTGAAGGAAAATATATATATATTTTTTTATGGATAACGGATGGCAAGCGAGCAGGAGGACCACCTGATAGTAAGTGGCTACCTTCGCCCATTAACATCTACAACACCAGAGATGTTGTAGAGGCGTTGCCAACCTAGAGGATATAGATGGAAGGGGAGGACAATGTTGTAGTCCGCTATAGGAACCTCCACATTTTGGGGAACGGTTAGGTGGGAATGGGGAAAACCTGGCTTACATGCCATCGAACCGGAACACATCATAAGATATTTGGCGATTCGTCTTTGACATGATAGTGGTCGCGAGCCAGACGGAGGACGAACCTCCTACCACCTGCCTACTGGGATACCTGCCTCTTACGGGACGCTACCCAGCGGTAGAGGGGACTTGTATTCTAACCCCGTCCCCTCACAGGCAGAAAAGTAAAATATGGATAAATAATATATATAACACAATGTCAATGACCTTTTTTTATGTGATTACTGACTGATTTCAATTAGAGAGAGTTATCAGAATTAGACAAAACATTATACTTTTGTACTAGGTCAGGTTAGTGGTCAATGTCCAGATTTTTTTTCCATCTATAGACAACCATAAATCATTATATCTTTCACTTTCCCCCATTTTTAAACATCATCAAACTCAAAATATATTTTCTTTGCTGCTTCATGTTTTTTAAAACATTGACAATACTCTGTCCTCTATTTTCCGCCCGAAATTGAAACATTTTTAATTGAGTAATTGAGAGACATTTGCGAACCCACAACTTAATTTGTTTACAATTAGATGTTTTCCACTGCGCCACGGTGACTTCAATATTTATTATAAAATATGTAAAAAACTCTTACTTAGGTTTAGGCTGCGACTGTCTCCTGATAGCCGAGTATCTAGTAGCGATAGTAACTGCTTTCGACATATAACTGCACATATCATTGACCAACATCACGCGTACAAACATCATAGTACCGTACGCCAGTTTTGAGCTTGGAGCGTTTACGTATGTACCATCCTATGAAAAAAAAAATACAAATATATAAAAAAATAAATTCATAAATATATAAAACAAAGTAGAAAAGGAATGACTAGTATCCAGACTTTTGTTTTATACTTTACGTCCAAATGCTAAATAATGCTGCGCTGCTTGTTACATCAGTAGGGATTGAACCCACTATGATCGCGCTTACAACGGCTGCGTCACAAAGGCTCGTTATGCTTTTGCTAGTTTTCTAGCTTTTCCACATACGACATAGGCAGAGAGAACTTAAAAGTTCTCCATTTTTCCTTCTTTCCGTCTAATTAAAATATTCTTCTGCACATAATCATTTCTCCGAGTGGGGATCTATTTTATCTATATTAACCCATTTCAACCGGCTGACGCAACAGTTGCGTTCAAGAGAACCTATGCTGAGGCCTGAGAACGCAACACTTGCGTTTTTCTCTACCCAGTTCCGAAAGCAACAGTTGCGTCGTCAGGTATATAAGAAGGTTTCTTAGCTGTATGCCTGACAACGCAACAGTTGCATCATTAAATTTTTGTATTTTTAACAGCCTAGGCTGGTAGAGTCGGTCACAACATTTCAGGCCGGACGGAAGGGGTTAAAGACAGAATTGGGCAAAGCAAAAATATTTATTAAATAAATACATACTATATTTTAACAAAACCTCATTCGCCAACCACATTAGCACAACACAAATAAACACTGACATTACATTTAAATAACTATTTTCAAAACATTATTATTTAAAAATTATACACATATTCAAATATACGTATTTTAAGCTCACCTCTAACACTTTAGCATTCTTCATTAACATATAATCTCTCGGTATTCGCACTTTGTCAAAGCCTAGGAATCCGTTATTTGTACCATTCATGCCAAGCTTGGCCCCAATCTCGCCAACTTTGATGCCAGGGAGTGGCATATGGGTTTCCTCGTCACGAAGTTGAACTATGAAGGCGTGTATGCCATGGCATTTCCCTTTGGTGTACAGTTGGGCCATTATGATACAATAGTTTGCGGTGTGGGCCACTGTTAAAAATAATAATTTTAAATGACATTGTATTTTTATCAAATTAATGAAAATATGCCAGTCGTGGACAGCGTGCGACTGCAAAACACAACAGGTTGTAGGTTCGATTCCCACTCCAGGAAATAAAAATATTAATATTTATATTTACAATTTTCATTTCTTCGCTCTGGCAACAAGGCAAAGTGCAGTGTTAAATTACGCCACTCAACACGCAACGCCTCAATTCGGCGGAAAGTGGAGACAGAAATGTTAATGGAAGTATTTTAACACCAGGTTTTCAAGTCTCAGTTTCTCAGGTGAAAACACAACCAAAACGGAAAGAGTAAAATGACGATATATAAACGGTGCAGATTACATCAAATATGATATCTTTGAAAATGCTTGATTAATTTCTAATATGATTTATGATACCTAACATAATAAATTCATACATAGCTTCACGCTATATCCCGCATATAGCAGGGAAGGCGTTCCCCACTTTCCACTGAATTGGGGCATTGCGTGCTGAGTGGCGGGACTCAACGCCGCGCTTTGCCTTGCCTAACATAATAATTTTTATAATAAAAAAAAATGCAAGATAAAATAAACAAACAAAGAAAAATATCGCCATTACGCCATAGGAAACAAAAACCATTGTTCTTGCTATATATGTATAGAGAAAAAAGTAAACGATCAATTAACACTAGTTGTTAGATAAAAACTCACTCTTATTACACGTCAACATTACATTATTC
>JAKGSA010002848.1:0-12732 GCA_033558755.1 Philaethria dido
AACGTCCATTAGTAGTAACAAATAATACTTTAGTATTATTTATTACCGCCCATGGTTCTAATAGAACCTGGTTTGAGTTACAAAATATTCATAATTAGGCAGCTGAAGAAAACAAAGGGGTAAGTAACAACTCAGTGAACATTTTATCAATATCGTATTTCGATACAGATTGTCCCATGATCAGACCATCATTAGACAATCTTCATACGATATGTTTAAGTAGGGAAAATAACGTAAGTGTAAATTCGATTTTCACGGTCAGTAGTTTAAGTAAGTAAGAGGTATTAATATAGGAACTTTCTCTTGTTTATTTGATAAATGATAATTTATAAAATAAACTAAAGAAAGTATATTACAGGATATAGACAGGATACTGTCTTATGCCATTTATAGTCGTAGTTGCTTGTAGTCCTGTTCCAGTAGGCAGAATATATATACG
The DNA here is from genome assembly GCA_033558755.1 of Philaethria dido. Taxonomy (NCBI): domain Eukaryota; kingdom Metazoa; phylum Arthropoda; class Insecta; order Lepidoptera; family Nymphalidae; genus Philaethria; species Philaethria dido. The sequence goes on from JAKGSA010002848.1 coordinate 440, forward strand.
TAGACACTACTAGTTAAATAGGTTAAGCAATATTATCTATAGAATAATTAATTGTAAAGTCTTGTAGTTGTTCATTATAATATGGAAACTTTTTGTTTTATTTATTTAATGTTAATAATATTGTAAAGAGCATTTGACATTACATTCACACATTACAATTTCTAAAAATTATACAATTCGTATATTAAGTAAATTATTTTATTGATTAATATTTAACTACTAAAATGCGGTGAAAGGGAAGATCCTACTTGCTTTAAATAATATTAAAATAGAATCAATCCACTGAGTGGGATCGAATCTACTATCGTCGTGTGTGCATCATGCGCACTCTGTGCCACAATTGTGCTGTAATAGCTCACTGCAGATTTACAATGTTTTGACTTATTTATAGTTTTACATGTTATGTATATTTGCTCTATCTTTGAATAAATATTTAAATGTGTGGGTCTATTTCATTTATACACTCCATCATATTCGCGCATCATATCGCGACTTCTATGGCTTTAAACATAGGATTTTTTTACTTATTTTCATGTTAAGTACTGCCGTATTTGATTTTTGCAACTAAATATACACCTTGCCTCACCAAATCTTTCTGGTTACAGTCAACCTGTTTTCAATTATTAAGTCTAAATATTGTTATATACAAATATCCAAATGTTTAATTGTAGTGGTATAATTGTTTTGCTCTTACCCCAAGACGACTGGTCCTCGCGGGGGAAAAAGACTGCGACCCTCTAAAGCCAAACAAACCTACATCACATCCTCCACTCCACTCCACTCCACTCCACTCCACTCCACTCCACTCCACTTTTTTTTTTTACTCCACTCCACTCCACTCCACTCCACTCCACTCCACTCCACTCCACCTCACTCCACTTCGCTCCACCTCGCTCCACCTCGCTCCACCTCACTCCACCTCGCTCCACCTCGCTTTGAGGTCCTCGCTGTTCTATTCTGTTCTACTCCGTTCTACTCCGTTCTACTCCGTTCTACTCCGTTCTACTCCGTTCTACTCCGTTCTACTCCGTTCTACTCCGTTCTACTCCGTTCTACTCCGTTCTACTCCGTTCTTTTTTTTTTTCGTTCTACTCCGTTCTACTCCGTTCTACTCCGTTCTACTCCGTTCTATTCTGTTCTATTCTATTCTATTCTATTTTATAATTGTTTTGATCATTAAACATTTCTTCACCTTGCCTCTCTAACAGATGATGTGATGTGTTCTTAATTTATGGTTTGCTTTAGTGTCTTAAAGAGACTTGATACCTAAGACTGAGGCACTCTTATTTCATGGCCCGCGCAAAGGTCTCCCCCGTAGGGCTACTCTGCGCATCCAAAGGCATGAAGTAGAGGTACAGGCCGAGATAAAGTATTTGGGTTTAACCCTGGATGGATGATTGAGTTCGCATCGTACTCCGTTTAGCTTCCGCTACAGCTGGTGAACGCAGCGGAGGCTAACACCGCTCGTAACAGGGCCCAATTGCGGAAGGAGTCCGGTTCCCTGACCTCTCAATGTCCAGTATAATGGAGGCTATGTTGGATAGTGAGGGTAACCGGTCTACAATACGGAGAGTATTGTACTGCGAGTCTCACTAGAGGAGGACTAGAGCATGCACTAGAGGAAGCCGCGAAGCGCATCCGTGCCTGCGCAAATGCAGATCCGCTCCGCAGTCGTAGGCTAGGGGGTAGGAAAAGGAGGTATTCTCATTTCCAACTCCTCCTGCCCTAAATGAGCTACTGCACTGAAAGATCTACTGAAGGTCTTGGTGACCCACCTGCAAGTCATCGAGGCTGCTCTGAGAGAGACCCCGAAACGCCTGAAAGGCGACGGTGGCCTGCAATAGGCGAGCCGTCCACCGAGGCGTCGTAGTTGCATGCATGAGGAGGGTTTCCGCTGGGTTTTAGTAGTATCGGGTTTTCTTTTCCGGTGCGTGCGGTCGTATGTGAGATATGACTTGCGCACGGGTAGTTTGTGTAAAATGCAATTTCAAGCGATATAAAAGACAAAATAAAAGGTCTAAAAGGTACGGCTCTTTATAAGAAAAATAATATTCTATTATTATAATATAATATAATGTGAAATTAAACTAATATAATACAGTACAGTACTCATATAACTGCCGGACATAGAAACTACACTGAAGGTTTTGAACATATACTACTGAACGGAAACAGCTTCAAACAATTAAAATTAGATCAAACATATAAATATCTAGGAATTAATGAATCTGGAAAAATAAACCATAATGATATTAGGGACCAATTAACAAAAGAGTACTTCAGACGAGTTAAGAACATAACAAATTCTTACTTAAATGCACGTAATTTGGTAAAAGGTATTAACACATACGCTGTACCTGTTCTAATGTATTCATTTGGTGTTATTAATTATAAAAATAGTGATTTAAAACGTATAGATGTCAAAACACGGAAATTATTAGCAATAAAAAAGGCTCACCAGCAAAAGGCAGACTTAGAGAGGCTCTATTTACCCGTAACGAATGGCGGTAGAGGTTTAATTAATTTAGAAAATCTGTTTAAAGCTCATATTTTACAGTACAAACTATATTTAGAAAAGAAGAGTGATTATTTAATAGAAGCAATAGCACAGCACGATCACAAGAGAGAAAAATATTCAATATATAAACAGTCATTAGAAATAGAAACAGAATTTAGATTAACACCAGGCAATAACCATAGTAAAATAGAAATAAAAAATAGTATAATAAAGAAACAAAATGAAGTGTGGAGAAATAAGAACCTACATGGACAATTCCCCAAGAAGGTACTTGACCAAGCCAACGTAGACAAAGAGCTCACATTTAAATGGTTGAAGAAACAGTCAATTTCACCTTCATTGGAATCGTCCATATTTGCTATACAAGATCAGGCAGTAATGACACGCCAACATGAGCGGGATATATTGAAACTAAATGTTAATGGCAAATGCCGCTTGTGTGCAAATAAGGACGAAACAATACAACACCTTCTAGCAGGTTGCGAGAAACTTGCTGGAACATATTTCGTTAAGAGACACAATAATCTAGTTCAATATATATTCTGGTGCTTGGCTAGGAAAAGCAATATTGAAACCAACAAGTTATGGTGGAAGGAGGAACTCAAACAATCAACTGTAAAAGAAAATAGTTCTGCAAAATTAATGTGGGAACTTCCCGTACAAACGGATATAACAATAGTACACAATAGGCCTGATCTGATATATATAGATAAAAAAAACAACCATACTTACCTTATTGACGTCTCAGTACCATCTGACTATAATATTGGAGCTAAGGAAATTGAGAAAATCAGCAAATACCACCCGCTAAAAAATGAACTCTCCAGATTATGGAACACCACCGTCACGACCATTCCGATAATAGTAGGCGCCACAGGAGTAGTGACGAAGAGTCTTAGGCGGTACTGTGACAAGTTAGACGCACACATAAACATTCACATCCTTCAAAAACAAGCAGCATTACACTCATCCACAATAATTAGTAAAGTACTTGGAGATACCGTTTTCGTAACCCAACCATCACAAACACAACACACTCCCCAAACTCCAGTGCAACAATCATCAGGTCAACTCTCATCTTGACGATAGGAATATAGCTCACAACCGATACATTGTTAATCTTTTTAATAACATAATTTTACTTATTAACTAAATATAAACTAAAATACTTATAAACTTATTAATTCAATATAACGGGGTAAAGGATAATAATAATTACTAATAGGTACCTTTTTTCCTGAGGGTTTCAGGACGGGGTATTTATTAAGACCGACTACGTCGTGAAAAAGTCGAGTAACCAGTTCAGTACAGTACAATATATACATAATTATATATTTTTTATCGATATGTAACTTGAGCAGTTTTCATTTCATATTTTTTTAAATTGATTGATGGTTTTATTAATCTATGATTTTTTAGCTTCACGCTTTATCCTGTACAGCAGTGTAGGCAGACAGAACCAATACCACTGCGCCACGTTGGTCACAAATACTATTTACTTTTAATTAAAAATATTTCACGGTAGTTTTAATATTATTAAAGTGCTAATCACATACTTGGGAATAGAAAAGCATTTTTCGAAAAGGTATAAAAATTTAATGTAACAGAAACCGAACGCGCCAGTCTCGTCAAAGCGCTGTGACCATTATGCATACATTCTTATTCAGCCATGTTTAAATTTTTATACACTTATATTTCTGTTGTCATTATCTCGGTAGAGAGATACAAAAATATATTTTATCAATGATAATTTCTAAGAACAATCATTTTGCAAGAGACAATGCTATTTAATAAATACTTTCATATTTATAAGTGCTAATCACCACCGGACGCAGGTTTGAGTTCCGCTACCGCTGTTATACAAATTTTATTAAAAAAAAATCGGCTCCATTTGCAATTTTTTAGTCGATTTAACTTGACTGTGTTTTTTTTCCTATTAGAGATTTCATTCTGTAGCCCTATATGACTATATTAAATTGCGATGTTTGATTATACAATATTTGTATATATTCGTATAATAAATATTGTAAAATTATGACTAAATGACTTTGAGTTACTCTTTAACTGTTGAGTTTCTTGCCAGTTCTTCTCAGTGGAACTAAATTAAGAACAGGTAGTAGCTAATAAGTACAGGTAGTAGTATTTATATTATCTATCGTAATAATCTGTTTAAAGTCAACCTTCATAAAGTCACAAAGTGATAAGTATAATATGATGGAGTGTATAAATGAAATAGACCCACACATTTAAATATTTATTTAAAGATACAGCAAATATACATGACAAGTAAAACGATAAATTAGTCAAAATAATGTAAATCTGCGGTGATCTATTGCAGGACAATTGTCGCACAGTGGGACGGCGCCTCTTGCACACACGATGATAGTAGATTCGATCCCACTCAATGAAATGATTCTATTTTAATGTTATTTAGACATTACAACTAATTATTTTATAGATAAATAGCTTAACCTATTTAACTAGTAGTATGTACGTATATATATTCTGCCTACTGGAACAGGACTACAAGCAACTACGACTATAAATGGCATAAGACAGTATCCTGTCTATATCCTGTAATATACTTTCATTAGTTTATTTTATAAATAAACATTTATCAAATAAACAAAAGAAAGTTCCTATATTAATACCTCTTACTTACTTAAACTACTTACTGACTACTGACCGTGAAAATCGAATTTACACTTACGTTATTTTCCCTACTTAAACATGTTGTATGAAGATTGTCTAATGATGGTCTGATCATGGGACAATCTGTATCGAAATACGATATTGATAATATGTTCACTGAGCTGTTACTTACCCCTTCGATTTCTTCAGCTGCCTAATTATGAATATTTTGTAACTCAAACCAGGTTCTATTAGAACCATAGGCAGTAATAAATAATACTAAAGTATTATTTGTTACTACTAATGGACGTTCAATTACGTCATTTTGAGAATACAAATTCTTTCCAAACTGAAGGTGACATATTCTCTTCACCTCAACAACCGACTTTTTTTTTTAATTCACGTTTATGATATTGCTAAATTAAAATATAAAAGTACTGCCAAATGTCTCTCACCCTACAACAAAATCATTTAACTGTAACAAAAAACCTTACACATGTGTAGTAACAAATATGTGTAAGTAATACGAGTACAACAGTATTATCAACAACATTCAAACTTAACAACGTCCTGACTTTCTTTTTCTGACACTATGACTTTCGCACATTGCTCGTTGTACAATAACATATCTTGTATAAACTATACGTATAATTCATTTCACAGTAATTGTATCACATTAGTTAAGTTACTGGAAGCTACTGGAAGTTCTCCGCATGACCTGGGCCGATTTGACAACTAACCTAAGCGTAACGGAAGACTGCAGTGGATTATTAGGCAAGACAAGGCAACAGTAATGTCGCGTCGCTAAGACGTACGCATTACATCATCATAAGACTTGAGCAATCGTTACTTATTCTTCTAATACATGTGTTATATTACTAAAACTATTATTCCTTCCTTAATTGCATATTTGTTTACAATGTAATTCTTAAAATAGTCATCTTATTTTTTTATTTTCTTATAAAGCCTACCTTATACTGCACCAGTGGAGTAACAATCCTTATCGTCTATAATATTAAAAACTAAAACTAAGCTTACCTTAATACATTACCTAAATTCTAATGATAAAGAATGAATATGTACATATGTATTAATCAGTATGAGAGCCATCATGGCACAATGGGACAACATCTGATTAGGTTTGAAGTCCTTACTCCACTGGGAACTTCATATATTTAAACTATTCTCAGTACAATACCTATCCTAGCAATACCTATTACCTACTACACATAAGCACTTACTAGTACGGCCCACAATACATACCTTTATTAATAATATTTACATATATACATTACGTTTATATATGTAGCACTATCAACTAGAACCTATACCTACGTGTTAGATGATAGCTATGTACATATGTAAACGTATCTTTGTAACTACTTTAAGAAGTCTCGTCTGTTTCCATCAGGTACAAAGCTCATTATCATTAGATTTATAGTAAGATAATATACCTGCACTTAGAACTGTATGTACATGCTACGGTCTTACGCCACACTTCAACACTTGGTGGCTACTTGGCTCAATGTTTTTGAACGTTACGATTATTTTCAAATTATCACTAATGAAATAATAACGCACTACTTCTAAACGCTACTATTGAAAATAATATAAAATTGTAAGATATCTCTAGAAGAAACCATACACAACAACGCTGCACACCGATAGGACGTTAAAGGCTATATCGGAAACGGAGACTATTTACAACAGAGTATGTACAAGTGCTATGTACTATTTACAAGAGTCGATATGCGTCGAGAGTGTGTGGCTTCTTCTATGTTGTATGTACAGAGATATCTCTGTTCTTTTAAAAACTCTACTAATGTTGCTCGTTATGTGTCATCACTTACATAATATCATATAACTATATTGTGTCTCTATACTAATATACAGGGAGTACGCCGTATCCTTATAAAATATCCTATTCTAACATTGCTTTTTTGATATATTAATTATTAATTTTCTCTTTTTTATAAAAAACTAGCTACCTCCATACTATTACAAAATATAATCATACTTATATAAGAACACTTTCAAATCATGTTGTTTTAAATATCACTATTGCTCGTTCAGATATCTTTTCAAGGCACAGAAATTATCTACGTGAATATCGAGGCTCCGAAATCTTTGACGAAAAGCTTCTTGCAGTGAGATAGTAAGTTGAAGGATCCACTGCCAGTACACCTGTAATAGTAAAGTACGTTAATATTTTCAATTAAATTTGAATTCTTTGTCTATTTTTTCGAGAACTAGTGCAGTGTAAATACTTACGACACAATGCAAAAGATGAACTTAATATCTAGTCAATATTTGCCATCGAGTTCCGTTTACATTTGACACTAGCAAAGGTGTTTGGCGTCTCGTTCCATTTAGGTGATTTCTGAAATTGCTATAATAAAGTTGAATATAAATATAAAATTGTACTACGTATACTTTAAATTTAAAACTATTTTGGTACATACGATGAAACTCGTCGTCAGCCTCCAGAGATGCATGGCTGGTCGTCAGACGCTTTGTGCAGTGTCATAATCCTTTACGAAATTAAACAATTATTTAAATTTAATTCAATTAACAATGTAAAATATTTATGAATATAGAAACTCATACCGAGATGGAAAATATTAAATGATCTTCATATTTGTGTCGTCACTAGCCTTGGTTGGACAGAGTATTGATGTTGATATCTAAAAAATCATTCGTTAATGAGTCGTAAGTAGGAAATAAAACAAATAAAATAAACCTTATATATTGACCTCCAGTTAGGCTCTATGTCACCTGAAACTGCAAATAGGCTCCCGTGCCATGTTTCTTGAAGTCAGTGTTATAATTAAACGTTATTGCATTGTTGATGGTATGGTATAAAAATCCACTTGAACGATCTCTTTACTTCTCAAACTGAAAAGAGTGTTTATATTAAATTTCGTTACTTTAAATAAGCCATATTGATCGCATACTCTATCCAGAGCCACGCCCATACTTCCTTGCCCCTCGCCGCCCTTCCCCTCCCCTGCTGCAATTTATTGATTTCTTAACGCGGAAGCCTAAAAAGCAGGAGGGGCGAGGGACGAGGGAGGTTGTTGATGCACTAACATAAAGGCTTAACTTCAACCATTTCTTGTAAAATACGTACAGATTTTAATAAGCTCAGCATAAAACGTTCGCAATAGTATCACAATATTACATCAAACTTTTAAAATTTCACATTGCTTAAACATTTATTTAATAATAATGATCAGCTTAGTATATCATAAAACTAATAAATTAGTACATGATATTAATTAGGTACTTACGATTTCGGAACCATGTATTTTATCGCAGATGCACTTCATATATTTTACTGATATTCATAACAATGTGTAAATTGACTTTGATATAATATATACATACATTTAATTAACATTTCATATAATTCACATCAAACCTCAAATTAAACAGAAAATAAAAATGAACAATGTACGCCTACATAGTGTCAGTTCAGAAAGCAGACTGCTTGGTACCTAGGTCCTAGCCTGGACGTAGCTACGTCTAGGGTTTCTGCGCATGTCTCTTAACTGTTCAGTAGATGCGGTGTTGTTAGAACTAATATTTTTTTGTTAAAGTCATGAAATTACTTAAAAATAACTCAAGAGAAGCAAATTGGTCATGTTAATTTTTTCAACTTTGTTGTTAAAATTTGTCTTCTGTTCTGTTAACGAAGATGTTTTTAATGAGCTACACACAAAGTAAGAAAAACCTGCAACACTATTTTCATTATCTTGATTCTATTTGCATGTAATTATGAAAGTCTTTCATTATAATACAGAATTTCATTATGCATTTAGTCATTAAGATACTTTGTTTGATATTGAGATGATATGAATTTGAATATTTTTAAACCTTAACCACCTAGCATTGGTCTCACAGACATCGACGACTACATTTTCGTGAATATTTCGATGACGATGTTTCCTATTCAGTTGTGCGTCCACGTGCCTTTTCTTCTAATACACAACCGCTCTTACCGGGTCTGACAAATCCATATGAAGTGGTTTTGTGATTTTTCTTCAATTGGACTTTTTTATTGTTTTACTTAAAAATGGCTCTAAGATATAATATTATCACATTTCCCTAGCAGGGTAGTCAGAGAAAACGAAGGCTCATTCGCGTCGTCAACAGTCATTAACCTCTTCATATATGCCCTCCGGGGGAATCTTCCTCAAGTATCATTCTGTGTTCTCGAAGGTCAACCGAGGCCTCTCCCTAACTCTCTTGCCGCTTTCACCTTTGGTTTATGTTTATCGCATTTCTTGGTTAACGCAATGCAGTTCAATAGGTTTTATCTTTAGACACATCTAATGATAAAACCTATTGAATTTTGTCTATGTAGAGTCGGATATTGGGCTAGATCATGTATTGAACTATAAGTCACTGTGGTGAGCAAAAAAGAAAATTTAAATTAGAGAGAATAATATTATGGACGGTCCCACAATATTATTTTCCCAAATTTGAATTAAGACCAAGAGTTTTTCTTAGAAGACCTTTATCTGACATTCGATCGAAAACAACGAAGAAGAATTATTTTGATAGGAATTGCTTTCGTTAGCTACCAGTTTAACAATGATTAAAAATAGAGCACATTTAATTGTGGAGTCAAATGGAACGTCAAAGCACTGCAAAATTACAACGGCTTAAGTAAGTTATACGAAATCGTATACGAAATAGTAGAACTCGCACGGTAGGAGTCGCACGGTCGTGTCGTCGCATCAGCTAGTCGAAGTAGCTGCCAATAATAAAGAAGAAAATAGATCGTAAAAAAATTTAAACTGGCATGTCCAGTGAGAACCGCAAAATATAATTTATGTATTTTCAACGCAAAATATGTATTTATCTCAAACAGGCTTTCTGCTCATCGCTGTGAAAATACTCTAACTAAATTAAAAGGTTGCAATTACCATTGGTTACAATATTAAACTTATTATTTTATTTTAAATTTAAATGTTTTTCTAAGTTTATTCTATGTTCATTGAACATTTAGAAAAAGTTACGACATAATCTCATTTTCTAAAGAGGTGCCTGAGTAAGTAAACCATTGGAGTTAACAACATTTATCAGATATTAAGCAAAAAATATCGTAGATTTTTATGTGCCTTTACTTTTAATAAATAATTTAAAAATATTCCTAGACCAACCTTAAATCAATTACCAAACCTTTCATTGCAATTATTATAAAATTTAATTATTTTACTTTGAGGTCCCACAGACTCTTCATAGGTGGATGTGTGACATAAATATATGCTAGGTGGTTAAGAGCTAAATCTTGTCTTTAATTATACATGATTATGTAATGAAACCCTTTAAATCTAAAAATGTACTTACAATGATGGTGTCATTTAGTATTTAAATATTACTTAAGACATATTCATGTTCAATTATAAAATATTGATCCGACTAGGTATTCTTTGATTGTGCTGTAACCCGCATATAGCAGGGTAGGCAGAGGGAACCAGAGAACGTAATGTTCAGACACTCAATTCTCTTTCAACAATTCCGTTCCCCACCTTCCGCCAAATTGAGGTATTGCGTGTTGAGTGGCGGAACTCAACGCCGCTCTTTGCCTTGTTACCAAACCCAAGAAATGAAAATTCCTGGAGTGGGGATTGAACCCACAACCTGTCGCATTTACAGTCGCACGCTTGTGCGACTCTGCGCCACGACAGGCGTATTATACACAACAGGTGTATACCTAATACATAAATTTATTATATATATTTTAATACGTCAACCAAAAAATGTTGTACCCCTTTTTTATGAAAATTACGCGGACGGAGGAGCATGAAACTTGGGACACTTATTGTTCATATAACGAAGGAGTGCAGAACGATCATATATTTTAAAATAAGACATAGAAAACATATTAAATTAATAACATAAATATTAAGCACACTACCATAGTTTCATATTCATGTTTATATAAAGTGACGGGAACGCTAGTATAGTCCAATATGCAAGTTATTAAGTTACTTTGTAACGAAAGAAACTGATTTGACTAATGTGAATAAAGGGCTCCAAATATTGTGTAGCAACGATAGCTCTTTGAGGTTCAATTGGTTATAGTTAAATGTGTACCTTTTCGTAGTTTAAATTAAAGATACAATTGACTGAATAATATATTTTTTGGTGAAATATATATTTTTTGGAATTGCTAAATTATAGCGATGTTTGATTTTACAATATTTGAATATACTCGTATAGTAAATATTGTAACATTATGATTAAATAACTTTAAGTTACTCTCTAACTGTTGATTCTCTTGACGGTTCTTTTCAGCGGAACTAAATAAAGAACAGGTAGTAGCTAAAAAAGTAGTACAATATTAAATAATATTACGTATTTATTTTATCTTTCGTCATGATCTGTTTAAAGTCAACCTTCATAAAGTCACAAAGTGATAAGTATAATATGATGGAGTGTATAAATGAAATAAACCCACACATTTAAATATTTATTTAAAGATACAGCAAATATACATGACATGTAAAACGTAAATTAGTCAAAACAATGTAAATCTGCGGTGATCTATTGCAGGACAATTGTCGCACAGTGGGACGGCGCCTGTTGCACACACGATGATAGTAGATTCGATCCCACTCAATGAAATGATTCTATTTTAATGTTATTTAGACATTACAACTAATTATTCTATAGATAATATTGCTTAACCTATTTAACTAGTAGTGTGTACGTATATATATTCTGCCTACTGGAACAGGACTACAAGCAACTACGACTATAAATGGCATAAGACAGTATCCTGTCTATATCCTGTAATATACTTTCTTTAGTTTATTTTATAAATTATATTTTATCAAATAAACAAGAGAAAGTTCCTATATTAATACCTCTTACTTACTTAAACTACTAACTGACTACTGACCGTGAAAATCGAATTTACACTTTGATTGTTTCAAGATTGTCTAACGATGGTCTGATCATGGGACAATCTGTATCGAAATACGATATTTATAAAAAGTTCACTGAGCTGTTACTTACCCCTTTGTTTTCTTCAGCTGCCTAATTATGAATATTTTGTAACTCAAACCAGGTTCTATTAGAACCATGGGCAGTAATAAATAATACTAAAGTATTATTTGTTACTACTAATGGA
>JAKGSA010002849.1:0-12732 GCA_033558755.1 Philaethria dido
TTTTTAGCCATTTTTTGTAATTTTCAAATGCTTTTAGGGGATAGATAGCTAGCCTCGATTGGTTATTTATATGACTAGACTTTGTCTAGAAACTAGAAATTGTCTTGTTATTAACAATAGTCTACCTTCAAAGACTAAGTTATTATTTGGTATGTTAAAAGGACAGTACCAGGCTACAACACACTGCGACTCGACGCCACCCCCGAGAACCCCTGGAGGGGGCTGTTAATCGCAGTGCGCCGTGGCATTATATTCCAGCCCCTGCCACATACCAACACCCTGACGTTCCAGTCGCTCGGGGTCGAAATCCAGCACGATGGATCGCCACTCCGCCTCTTTGCGATCTATCGTCCCTCCACATATCGCCTCAACATCCGAGAGGTCAGGAGGGTGCTGAATAGCGCCACATCTACCTTGGCTGCGGGCGACTGGAATGCCAAGCACCCCGCCTGGGGATGTGCCACCGCGTGCGCGACAGGGCGCAGGCTCTATGAGGATGCAGCACGGAATGGCTACGAGGTAGTGGGGCCCGACGAGCCGACCCATTACTCTCATACATCCAGCCACCTCCCCAGCACCATCGATATCGCCGTGCTACGGGGAGTGTCCGCCTGCACCCTCGAGGCACTTCCGGACGCCTTCGGGTCGGACTACGTGCCCGTCCTAGCCTGCCTGGCTGGCCAACTCACTCTGGCCAAGCATCCACCCAGCAGAGGGACCATCTGCTGGGACAAATTCATCGCCCACTTGACCACCAACACCCCGAGGTTGGAGCCCCTCGAGGACCCCGCTAGCATCGACCAGGCTGAGAGGGACGTCACCACGGTCATCACAGATGCGATGCAGCACGCCACCTCAACACCCAACACCAGACGCCTCCCGAAGACTCCCTGGGGGTTAGCTAGCCTCCTGGCGCGCAAGAGGCAGACGCGCCGGGAATATCAGCGGACATGAGATCCAGCTCTGAAGCGAAAGCTCAATAGCCTCATTGAACAGATTCGCGCAGAGCTGGAGACCACCGCGGCGGAGAGATGGGATGACCACATAGCGAGGGCTTCGGAGGACCAGTCCTCCCTGAACAAGCTGTGCCGGCAGCTGACGAGACGTCCCCCAACTGTGCGCCCGCTGTACCGGGCCGATGGCACGCTGGCGTACGACGCAGAGGAGAGAGCTGGGATTTTTGCCGACCACCTGGCCACCGAGTTTTCTCCGAACCCCAGTAGATGCCCGGATTTCCACCGGAGTATTGAGGACCAGGTGCAGGAGCGACTCTCCTCACCACCCGACCCACCACCATTACCGCCATATTTCCCGCCAACCACGGTGAGGAGGGCAATCACGCGGCTCCGACCAAGGAAGGCTCCAGGAGTGGACGGAGTCACAAACGCCGCGCTTCGCCACCTCCCCCTCAAGACCATCGCTGCCATGACCAGGCACTTCAACTCCATCCTGCGCCAGGGATACTTTCCACAGGCGTGGAAGGAGGGCCTGGTCATAATGATACCAAAACCCAGAAAGAACCCCAGAAGACCCGAGGGCTACAGGCCCATCACGCTCCTCAGCTCGTCATCCAAGCTGTTCGAGAAGTTGCTTCTCCCTCTCGTTCAGGCGCACCTACACCCGCGCCCCGAACAGTTTGGTTTTCGCAGCGGTCACTCCACCACCCTGCAAGCAACTAGGGTGGTCCACCACCTGACGAACGCTGTGAACAGGAAGGAGATCGCAGCCGCGGCCTTCCTGGACGTTGCTGGGGCGTTTGACCGCGTGTGGCACCCGGGTCTTCTCTTCAAGGAGCTGTTCGCCGAGACGCCGTACCACATCGCCAGGGTATTGGCGTCCTACCTGAGCAGCAGGACCTTCAAAATAAGAATTGAGTCGGCTACATCAGAAAGCCGCCCAGCCAGTGCGGGTGTTCCCCAGGGCAGTATCCTGTCACCGGCGCTCTACGCTGCCTATACGGACGATGTCCCCGTCCGTGAGGGCGCGTTGTTGGCGCTGTACGCTGACGACATCGCCCTGGTCTGCACCTCCATTAACCGCACGCACGCCGCTTCCAAGCTTCAGATGGCCCTGGATCTCCTGCCAGAATGGCTAGCGAAGTGGAGGACCTCTCTCAATGTTGCTAAAACTCAGATGGTAATGTTTGGGAGAGGTCGGACCCTCCCTCCACTGATGGTCATGCAGGGCCAGAGAATCCCCTGGGCATCTGAAGCAACATACCTGGGACTCACGCTGGACAGCCGACTCAATCTTAATGCACACGTCAAACGTGCTAGGGACGCCGCGAAGGTGGCTCTCCACCACCTCCGCCCGCTAATGCGCTCCACTCTCCCCCTGCGCACCAAGACCGCGCTTTATAAGACGTACGTCAGGCCTCACCTGACGTATGCAGCGCCGGCCTGGTACGCCCTCACCCGAGAGACCCAAAGGACTGCCCTGCAAGTCGTGCAGAACATCGCCTGCCGGCAAATTACACAGGCCCCTCGATACGTGAGGAACGCTACCATCCAGCGCGATCTCCGTATCGAGAGCCTTGAGACATTCATAGCACGACTTGCAGCCAGCATGTTCAAGCGCGCCGATGCCTCCACCCAGAGGCATCTTCAGAACATCGCGCCACTCCACGCCAGGCCACCGGACTTCCGACCGCTCCCCAGGGATCTCCTCACCCTATCCTCTTCCTAAGCCGCTGCCGCAGGTCGCGGATCGCCTAAGCTGGGCCTCCCCCGAGTAATCGAGGGTCTCACCCGGCTGGGCTGATCGCCCGGGCAGCTCTAGGCTTATCCTCCCCGACCTCACTTCTCCCCACTCCCCCAACCCGGGAAAGGATCCCCTAGAAATGAGTCCTCATAGGGCTCCCCAAAGGACCGACCCATATTGATGGGTCGAGACGGAAAACCTCGGCGAAGAGGCAACACGCCCCGGTGCCGACTCCCCTCCCCCCTGCACGGGGAGAGAGAAGACTAAGAGAGAATCATCAGTACGTCGTCATTATGCCTCACGTAGGCACGGTTGTTGTAGTGAAATAAGTAGCGCAAAAGTACAAAATTCAGTGATAGTGGTGTTACTATACGCGATTGTGTATACGTGTAAAAGTATTAATGTGTTAAAAACGTAAAACCGTCTGAGTGTATAAGTGTGCAGTGTTAAGTGTGTAATGCTTATAGTGTTGTATGGAAGTGAATTAATGAATTGTTTCAGAACAACAAGCAACAGCTTTTACTTTCCTCCTGATATCTGGTTAACAATATTTAAGTTTCCTAACTTTTATATTAATAATCAGAATAGGATAATTGTTATTAACTTTACTAATAAAACTTACTTTACGTTACCTGTGTCGTGTTGTCTCTTACTTTATGATAACACTTTCCCATAAATAACTAAATTACCGTTCATATCTAAAATCGATTATATGATTCTTATTAAATAAATGCATATTTCTTGTTCTCTTTTTCATTTCTTTTAATATTTTTATTACTTACTAATTTTTATTTTTAATATTTTTATTTTTATACTTAGTGTAATTAGAAAGAAATTATGCGAGTAATTGACATAATTTGAGGGTGTCAGTTATTTATTTTTTCAACGAAAACTACATTGACTATCAATTCAAAAGTATCCTATAAGTTGCTCCACGTTCTAAGCTATTACCATGAAAAATCATTCATTTCTATTCAGTAATTATCGGCATATAAAGTAACTTGTCTATGTAGGTTTTTTATTTTTTTCATGAAAATAAATCGAATGACAGGATAAAAACTATCCTATATGTACCTCCAGACTTTTAAGATATTACTGTGCTAAAATTCATTTATTTCTATCCAGTTTTTATCGGCATACAAAGTAACTTAACTATGGAGGTTTTTTATTTTTTTCATGAAAATTAAATCGAACGATAGGATAAAAACTATCCTATACTCGTATGTACCTCCAGACTCTTAAGCTATTACTGTGCCAAAATTCATTTATTTTTATCCAGTAATTATCGGCATATAAAGTAACTTGTCTATGTAGCTTTTTTATTTTTTTCATGAAAATTAAATTGAACGACAGGATAAAAACTATCCTATATGTACCTCCAGACTCTAAGCTGTTGTTGTGCAAAAATCATTCATTTCTGTCCAATACTTATCGGCCTATAAAGTAATTTGTCTATGTAGGTTTTTCAATGTTTCCATGAAAACTACGTCGAATAACGGGATAAAAACTATCCTATATGTACCTCCAGACTCTAAGCTATTACCATGCCAAATTCATTCATTTCTGTCGAGTAGTTTTTGCGTGATGCGCGTTCAAATATACGGACAGACGGACAAAAATTCTACTGATTGGTTTTTCGCTTCTATTAACGGTATATTAACGTACCCAATTGATATTTTTCTAAAATTTTTCATGTACAGAATTGACTTTTCTGCTCTTTTATTATATATATAGATATAGATATAAATATAGATATAGATAATAATCAAATAAAATACATTTTTTATATTATTTAAAGAAAACACAAAAACGAAAAAAATAAAAGTTACATATATTTCAATATTCGTTGCCTACATTTTATTGACAAAACAAATATTTAAGATGCCAAATTTTTATATATTTATATCAACTAGTGTCCCCGTTGACGCGTTAATAACGCGTCCTAGCAATGCATGTATATAAACATGGATGTCAAACTATGGTAGTGTGCGTAACATTAATTTTATTAATTTTATATATTTTTATGTATTATTTTAAAAAGATTATCGTAAAAAGGGGACCAAATTTTTTGCACTTACACGTATTTATATATAGATAAAAGCTTTGAAATAACAATGCAAGAGTATCATTCAGTTTATTAAATATTTTTACCACATATAATGTTAATTAAAAGCGGTTCATCCGTCACGCATTGTGACTGAGGCTGAATAATGTTCATCATTTCTTGTTTATAAGGCACCCCTTCAATCTCTGGTCACTCAGAGATCGACGGACTTATAACTGTTGGATACATTTTAGAGTATCCGCTATTGTAATCGTTTAAGGCTTTTGCAAGCCATTCACAGGACAAGCCATTGCCATCTAAAATACTTTTGAATGATGTTTATGTCTTAGCCACGCCTCATTGTTCAAATAAACTAGCCCATTATTGCGAAGCGAGACAACGCTGAGTGATTCCAAATCCATGAATACATTTTAATTCAGTAGTTCTATTTGATTAAACGATAAATCGAGATTAAGAAGAGTCGTTAATCCACACACGCCATATTCTATGCTTCTCAACTTATTATGGGATAGCTTTAACGTTTTTAAATGACTTACTCGATAGAATGCAGAAGGGCCAATCCTCTCAATAATGTTGTAACTTAAGTCTACATAGCTCAATATGTTTGGTAATTGGAGCGAATTGTCGTCTATTTCCTGAATGAAATTATTAGTCATGTCAAGTCTCGTCCGACTCCGTTGGTCTTTCAGTTTAATGAGAAAAGCATCTGTAATATTATTAAAGTTTAGTATGCTTAAATATGATAATCCGTTATTAGACAAATCCAATACACCTCTGTCAGGATGGAAAGTTATACGTGAGTTATGAAGTTCGGTGATATCATTGTAAGTTACATTGATATATTTGATATTGTTGGTATTAGTCAGTGATTGATCGGGGAAATAATACATCACGTTATGTGACAATTCCAAATTCTGCAAATTGGTCATGTACGCGAAACTATCGTAGTTTAGGTTAGTCAATGAATTACTGCTTAAATTCAAATATTTCAAGAACATAAGATCCTTTGAATTGATGTCAAAAGTTAATAGCTTGTTGTTGGATAAATCTAACGAAACTATTTCACCAATATATTGAAAAGCATTGTATATGTCGGCGATATATTGGTGTATTGTTGTACAGGATCCATTTTCTCAATTAAAATGCAGGCTAACATGACTTAGTTTATTTTCAGGATGGCTGTTATTTCTATTACTTGCTTTATAATATTTATTACAAATATATTCTTTAATATTCAAATACAACTTGATGCGTTGAATACAGAAATCGAAGAGTGTCAACTAAGTAAATCTTAAAGTTTATATACACAGTAACTTGGTGGGGGTTTCGTGAGAAACTTACAAAATAGACCTTAATAACATTTAAAAGGAATGTGAGCTTAACTTACAAGGGCTGTTTTCAAGTGCTTGAGGAATGTTAGCTTATCGACAAAAACTTACAAATATAAATATTATTTTAAATAGTAAGTGGAGGCTGTCAACTCTATTTTAACTTATGGGAACACAACTAATGCAATACTCATGTTAATATAAATATTTAGAGAAATATTAAGTGGAGAGTTGTCAGCTCTACTTTAATTTATGGAAACATAAAAATGCAATGTAGGCGACAATATAAGTGTTACTCAAACTGTGAACATTTTAAACATTTTACTAACTTAAACTAAAGGAAATACAAATCTTAAATATAATTAACAATTTTAAAATAATAAAATCATTACATATAGAATTGCGCCCATACGGCCATACTGACTCCAGCGCGTCCCTTGCGCTGTATTACATTAAAAATTAATTTTCAAACAAGGCTGCACTCACTACGAGATCTAGCCATACAAGACCAGGATTTAAGGATACGCTTGGTGGGCAGCCAGCGCATTAGGAATCCAAAACATCCGTTTTGGATAGGTAAAACAAGGCATCACCCATACGGGATCTAGCCAACACATAAGGCATCACCCATACGGGATCTAGCCAAGCACATAAGGCATCACCACTACGGGATCTAGCCAATCACATAAGGCATCACCACTACGGGATCTAGCCAATCACATAAGGCATCACCACTACGGGATCTAGCCAACACATAAGGCATCACCCATTCCGGGATCTAGCCAACAAGACCAGGATTTAAGGATACGCGTGGTGGCCAGCCAGCGTTTAAGGAAGGATGTTTTGGATAGGTAAAATAAAACTCACAAACACGCCATGTGCAAACAATAAAGTTACACATGTATAAATATTATTTCAATATCATCAATAGTCAATTAACACAGGTAAAGGAATATCATTTCCAATTACCATCAACAATTACCATCAACAATTACCATCAACAATAATTTCATTAGTAATTAAACATGTCCAAATATTACAGTGGTAAAAGTATCATCAAGCACATTACTCTCTCTAAGTTTACACACTCTGTAAGCTTAATTCACAAACACGTCAATGTACAAATCAAGAAGTCTCTTAAATTAACACATTTAGTTAAATATGTTAAAACATTACGAGTAGAAATAGAGGTAGGTCATTTCATCTGAGTTGTTAGAATCATTTAAATAGACTATTTTTTGTAGCTATAGAAGCGGGACGTAAGTCGTTGTGATTTTTCAATAGCATTTTTTTATTTCTGAAGGACTGCGACGGCTAACTGTTATGCGACATGTAAGCCGGTATCTATCATTCGGTAATACTTGTTAAATTTCCATTGCCCTTTCACATTTAGAGCCTAATGGCGTTCGTCGCCTCATTACGATAAAATTATCGACCTTAAAAGCATGTATTGCAGTTTTACTTTTATCTAAACGCGTTTATTATTAAGGGACCGCTCGTCCATCCGCTTTATATCAAACAAACTAACTTCGTCCAAGTCATCGTCAATTTGCAATATTTTAATGACAGTTAGGGAACATACTTTTCCTAATAATAATTTCATACGGCTTTTAGCAGTTTTCTCTGAAACTATGCAATTCATAGCTAATTGTAATTTTTGTAATGATATGTGGCAAGGCCTATTAAATTCTAAAATAAATATGTTATCCTTTACAACTTTTATCAACCGTTCAACCTATACATTGGACCTACTAGCTCTCTTTGCTACGATAATATGTAGTCGGATCTCATAATCCCTTCCCAAAAGTTTTTAAATTTCATCGAAGTTTTCTCAGAACTTGTCTCAGTAAGTATTGCAATTAAATTTTGAAAACATTAGATGGCAGTTTCACTATTACAATAATTAATGTAAATCAGATCGACATATTTAGTGCAACCGTCGGTAAATACAAAAGAATATTCAAATTCATTGCGTTTTTCTATTCATTTTCTCGGTTACATCTACATGAACAGTTTGGAAAGTTATAGCTATTTTATAAATAGGATATAAAACAACCTTTCTAACACCTGATACACCTTTTCTTACACTACACATAACGCAATTTTCAATATTTTTTCTAACTAACTTAGTCATATTAGGAAATTAATACTGCTCTCATAATTTTTCAAAGGCTTTTCCCATTCGAAATGTTAAAAGTTATCGTGGTAATGATATATAAGTTTCCATATGTAATTAATTTCTAATTGGAGGCTTTGTAAAAAGGTCCTCAGTCTCGGAGTACTGTACTCTCGGAGTTGAGTCTCTTTATGCTTTGAAGCTTTTAAAGATTTACAATCATTGACGACTTTAAATGATCGGCCATGAATTAAATGTCAAAAATGTTTTGTGGCCTTTACCATAGCAAGAGGCTCTAAGCAATATATAAAGAATTTTTATATTGTCTTTGAGTCAACACAGTATCAATGATTTAAAAGAAAATCTCACATACGTAAATCTATTCAAAATAAGATTTAAATTTATTAAGCTCTGCTAATAGGAAATTAATAAAATATCATTGATGTAAACTAGAGCCATATTATTTGTATAATCGACTAAGGCGGCATTTATAGCGCATTGATATACGGGATGGAGCATTACAAAGACCGAATGACATTCGTTACAAACGCAGTTTTCTTGATAGAATCTTCTACCAGATGCATATCGTGAAAATCATAACACATATCTAAATAACTGTAATAACGAGCTTTGTTAAGCTGTCAATATCATTCACTATTAAAGGATCATTATCTCGAATTTAACTCATAAAAACATTTACGCGGATTCGGTTCGTACCGTTCTTTTTCTTAACCAATAAGTAATAGTAGAGTAGTCCTATACTGAATAGAGACGAGCTATTTCTTATTGTGCCATTTTCTTTTAAATCTATTATTATCTCCCTAACTTTTCTCATGTTCTACAAGAATTATGTAACTTAATTTTCGATCTTTATATATATATTTTTTAAATATTTTTTCTTGTGTAAAGTATTTGGCAATTTTGTAAATGTATGAACGATAATCGTTTCTTTCGTTTATATTTTATATTTCTCCCACATAAATATTGCATGTGGTGTTTATCGTAACATACATGTGTATGGTTACTGTATTTTTCTAAAAATGTATTTATAGCGTGCAATTATTTTTATTATACTTATGTGATAAACCAATAAACCGGGCGAGACTACAATTGTATCAGGATTTTTTTTTTAATTTATTTTTTGCTCAACTGTCGTTATACGTGAGATGCGATTTTGATTTTCGTAAAACTATTTTTAAACTCAGTGATAATATTTAAATTTCCTTAATTTGTATCGGGTTAGTAAAATCAGAAGCTAATTAAATAAAGAGCGTCATATTAGAACATTAATTGACAATATCATAATATCAGTACGCGATAGGTGTTTGAAGGTAAATATGAAGAACTCAAAGTGAATAATTACTTTGAAAAAACGAATATCTTTTATACTTAACAGCCTGCCTAAGGACATCCGATTGGAGTCTGCTAAATGTCTACACAAATTAAAATTACGAAAATACTCATTGTTCAAACTGTGAACATTATAAACATTTTACTAACTTAAACTAAAGGAAATACAAATCTTAAATATAATTAACAATTTTAAAATAATAAAATCATTACATATAGTATTGCGTCCATATATTCGATGTGAGTTATAACATTTCTTAAGAAATCAAGCTCAATAAATATATGAACGGGATATTTTAAGTCTCTTTTCGATATATTTACCTGATCATTGAATAGATATAGTGTTGAGTTCGATAACAAGCTGATGTAATTGCTAGAAATATCGATTTTGCAAAACGAATGATTTTGGAAATGGTACAAATGTCTTAGCAAGGACTTTAAATTCAGATCCATAATTAGATTTTTAGATATATCAAAGGTTAGTAAATGATTGATTGTTTGCAAAGATTGCATATCTATATCAATAATTTCGTTATGAGACAAATACAGATGTCTCAATTTCGTTAAATTGTTGATAGCGCCGTTTAGTTCTTTGATTCTATTCTTATTTAGTTTTAATGTTCGTAGGTTTGTTAAGTTGCCAAATGGTTCTTCGCTAAGTTCTGTTCTAAAGTTATAGGAAAGATCAAGCTCAACAAGCCCCGTCAGCTGCATGAACGTGTCTGTAGGCAGATTTTCAATTAAATTATATGCCAAAGAAAGGCTATACATTTTTTGATTACTGTGAAAAAGATCGTTGATATCTGATATGGAATTATGGGACAGATCTAAATCTTCTAAGTACATGAGATTACGAAACGGTGCATCAACAATTGCTTTTATGTAACAGTTGCTCAGGTATAGATGTCTCAGGCTATACATAGTATTCAAAAACAAAAGTTTTGTTTGTGGCCATTTTGCAAAAATCTTGAGAGTTGTAATCGTAGACAGAAACTCTTCATCGGCTGTAACATGAAGAGTGTCACTAGCATTACGAAGGATTACTTCTAATTTGTGGACATGATTTATAGCTCGTGTACAACTTCTGTCTAATTTCACGTCTTTGATAGTTTCAGTGCATTCTTTTCTATATGAACAATATCCAGCACTGTAAATGTGTTCTATGGGGCAATTACAGAACACTGCCGATGTAAACGCCAAAATTAATAATAGGATCATATCTGGAAACATGAAAAATATTATAGAGATAACATTGTGCATTAAAAAATGTGATATTGACATACATTGAAATAAAATAAAACAGTTATATTGTATTTTTAATAAAAATATAACACTATTGAAAAATACCCAATGTATTTAAAACTTTGACAGTATATATATGTTTTCGTTTTTAATATAAATATTTTATTGAAAAAAACTACCTACATTCCTTGCCAACTTAAAAAATGCTTATAATGCCAAAAAAAAATAATACCTTTCTTCATTTTCCCTGCATACCAATTGTGGCAGAATAAGTTAGAAACCTGTAATTTAAAAAATAACAAATGTAACCTATAAGTATTGTAATGGTTCATAGTTATTGTTCTTAAATTATTGTGTATGTTGTTTCTATTGGAATTATTTGATTCCGGAAATAAAGAATTTTATTATTATTATTATTTATTATTATTATAAGTATTTCTAAAAAGTTTTTTTCTTAAGCCCAAAACTAAATGAATAAAAAAAAACCAATATCTAAAAAAATAGAAAGTAAACTAAATTTGATACTTATAAATAAATACTAGTGTTCCCGTTGATGCGTTAACAACGCGTTGTCTTTAGTAATGTATGTATCACTTTGTATAAGCATGGATATAAAACCGTGTTAGTGTGTGTAACATTTATTTTATTAATTTAATATACTTTTTATGCATTATTTAAAAAAAATATTAGCATTCTGCATTCGTTCTCTATATAAATTATAAGTGTGCCAAGTTTCATGCTCCTCCGTCTCCGTAGTTTACGCAAATAGGGATCGAAAGTTTTTCATTCACATATTTATATATAGATATCATACCTTCAGAATTATAGTGACCTATTTCAGAAAATCAATTATTGGGCAACGTCAAATAAAAATTTATACGTTTAAAAATTTTTTTTTTTATTATATTTTAATGTATATTCTTATTTTAATCAAAATCGATAAAGATCGTTGTCTTAAGTTCTTTCGTGGCAATAAATTAAATTCATGATTTTTGTAATCAGGTCCTTATTTGTTACCAGAGCGAGGAAATGAAAATACTAAATATTATTATTTACTTTCAGTAGTATGGATTTGTTGGTTCTGGAGCAAGCGCCAGAACCAACAAATACGTTTTTTCGGAAGTGACCCCGCGAGTCGACTCGTCAGTGCGTCCAAACTAAAAAAAAAAAAAAAAAGGTTTAGCCCCCCATTTGATTCGACTGCGCTGGGTCCCAGAGTTGTATCTCTAACCGTTCCAAAGATAGCTTCTCGATTAATTAAATTCCCACATTTCTTGCATTACTCATCACTCCATAGAAACATTAGCTTGGGGTCATTATAAGTTAAGATAGTATTAAGATGTAATTTTTTATTATATATACATATATTACTTAAGAAAATATATTATAAAATGTTATGTATTTTTTTATATTTAGTTTTACCTTTTAACTGAATAGACGTATCCTACTACATTCAAGATGTTTCATTTTGTAAACCTTTTCACTGCTATTATAGCGGGTCCTAGTGGTTGTGGAAAATCAAAGTTCGTATGTGATTTTTTGAAAAACATAAATCATGTTTCTAATCAAGAATTTGACACTATCTTATGGTGCTACGATGAACTGAAACCATTATACAATTTAAGTGGAGTTAATTACTATCAAGGAATTCCTGACTTGAACATGTTTGATGGGAAGTATACTCAATTGATTATAATCGACGACCTTATGAGAGAATCTGTTGGGCACATAGTTGATATTTTTACTAAATGAAGTCATCATAGAAATTTGAGTGTATTCTACATAACGCAAAACTTGTTTCATCAAGGAAAAGGACAACGTGATATATCGCTAAATTCTAGCTACATCATTTACTTTAAAAATCCTAGAGACAAAACTCAAATAGGAGGTGTGTTCAAAAAGTAAGGTGACTTTGTATTTTTAAGAAAAAA
>JAKGSA010002850.1:0-12728 GCA_033558755.1 Philaethria dido
AAGTGGGTCAACATACTAATATAACACTTCGATATAAATAAGTGAAATTCAAATTAAAAGTGACATTAAATGTTTCTAATATTTTTGTGTTAAATAAAATAGCAGTTCATGTTGATTGTAAACGTATCATTTGCTTTTCTCTTGGGTCTTTCGTGTGTAGTAAGTGTTCATGCAATCAACAAAATAAAGATATCTTCTTCAAATAATAATATTTTTTCTATAAATGGGCAAAAGTAGTTCAATCTGATATATATAGTTTATATAGTTCAATATATATAAAAAAGTTTTTAATTGTGATAGAATTTATGCAATTTTTTTTTATACTAATTTATGTTTGCGTCATCGTTGTTCAACGTCAGTGAAAATGAATATTTTAATATAACTTTTCCAACACTTGCCATTTTATTTCATTTAAAACTATCTTTTGTTAAGAATGAATATAATATTACTTTAATAAGCTGTTAATCCTCATCTATGTATTTTTTTAGCTTCACACTGTATCACGCACATAGCAGAGTAGGCAGAGGAAACTTGATAATCTAGTATTAAGATACTCCGTTCTCTTAAGATTTCCATCCCTCTCTCTCCGTCGGATTGAGGCATAGCGTGCTGATTGACGGAACTCAACGCCGCGCTTTGCCTTGTTACTCCCCATTTTGCGTTGAATTGAGACATTACGTGCTGACTGGTGATAGGCTAATTCGTAAATATTTTTTTTTCGATAACGTTTAGCGGAAATTACACAAAAGTAAAGTCTTTGTGTATGGTTATCAACATGCTTTTCGTAAATAAATAACAATAATCTATATAAATAACTTTCACGTTTAATTATATAGCACACTAAGAAACGATTTTAAAATTCCTTCAAGAACGGAGAATTAGAAATTGAATTAATATGACGATGAGCACATAGTTCACACAAAACAAAGTAGCGGGCAACGACTTATTTTACATACATATGTACAAAACGAAATTATTGTATTTGAGATTAGATTAGTATAATCAAACGTTTGGATCATAGGTTCAAGTCCAATTTCTTTATTTTTTAAGATTTTACTTATTATATATTTTACTTATGTGCTACGCTGTGAAAAAAACACACTACAATATATATCTCAATATGTATCGCTCGAAAAAACGGAATTACTTATCATTGAAGTATAATCTTTCTTTACGCTTCACGCTTTTTGCCGCATAGCAGAGTAGAATACTCCGTTCACCGCTTTCCATCTAAGTTGAAGACATTATGTGTTGCATAGAGAAACTTAACATCGCTCTTTATCTGACCAAAGCGGAAAACCGAAAAATCTTTAAGCAAAATCGTTACCCTGAGTGAGAATCGAACCTACAACCAATTCCTATAAGAAATTCTGTATTTAATTACTTACCAAAATAATGCAAACGACTAAATCACGGAGCAAAGGCCTGAAACATACGTTTCTCGTGACAGAGATTGATGCGCCCCTTTGTTTCAAACCTCGGTAATGATAAGTAATATTATGATGAATGTCATTCACCGCATCATGAAAAGGATAAAAATGAAGCGGGTAATTTCGGGGTTTTGCGTGGGATGAGAATATTTCGCCCTTTTGCCCGTTATTTCGTTATATTAAAATATAAAATGTAAGAGTGAATATTTTTTTCATTATTCACGTAACTAAGCTTCGTTTTTAAAACGTTTTTTTTGGATTTGAAGAGAATTTTGTGACTTATTTCTCTTTTTTTTAAAATTAAAGGCCATAGACGGGTGAGCGGCCCCCATACGCATTCGTTCCAAATTTCGGCCGAGAGTTGTGTCTGATGACAATATCATCCTAAATTTCAACCTTGTACCTGCACTTGGAATATAGATAAAAATACAACTAGTATTTTTGGAGAACATTTCTTTTCTCAGGATCTACTAGACCAATTGTCATGAAAAAAATATATGTTGTGCATATATTTGAAACAATTTACAGAAAAAATGTAGACCCCAATCACACAAAAGGAATAGCTCGAAAAAAAAAATTTTAGATTTTGTGATTTTTTTTTTCGGTCACTGACTCACGAGATACAATTACCAGTTTTCATCAATTAGACAGTCAGATTACTTTTAACAACATATATTTGAGGAGAGTTAAGACACTAAGCAAGTGGATAGTCGAGTCACCAAACAAACGTAGAGCCGAGTCACTACGCAAGCGGAGAGTCGAGTCACTAAGCAAGCGGAGAGTCGAGTCACAACGAAAGCGGATAGTTGAGACACTAAGCAAGCGGGGAGTTGAGGCACTACGCAAGCGGAAAGTTAAGATATTAAGCAAGCGGTGAGAAGAGACACTACGCAAGTCATGATTAGACAAAACAAAGCAAGTCAAGACGTATGAGGAAACTTAAGACACTCCGCTGGCGTAGTGACTCAACTCTCCGCTTGCGTAGTGTCTAAATTCTACGCTAGTTTAGTGCCTCAACTATCCGCTTGCTTAGTGACTCGACTCTCTGCTTGCTTAATGTCTCAACTCTCCTTTTTCTCTACGGCTTTTGCAGTATTTGCACCTTCACGCTATAACCGTCAATCTAAATATAACAGTGTTAATATTGTTAAAACACTCCGTATTCTATTTCCGCCGGAATTTCAGACATTATGTATTGAATGGAAACCTCAATAACGTGCTTTGTCTTACTAGCGCGGGGAAACAAAAAAAAAATAGATATAATCATGCCTTGAATGGGAATCAAACCCACAATCATTGTGTTTATATTTAAACGTATAATTACGCCACAATGGAACTCCTTACTTTTTAAAACCTACTTTAAACACTCGACAAGCTTTTCTTGTTTTTCATTACAAACCCAAGATATGTTTTTTTTAGCTTCACGCTGTATCCCGCATATAGCAGGCAGAGGGAACTTGAGAATCTAGTGCTAAGACACTCCGTACCCCCTTTCCGCCGAATTGAAGCAGTGCGTGTTGAGTAGCGGAACTCAACTCCGCGCTTTGCCTTGTTACCAAACAAAGGAAATGAAAATACTAAACTTTTACATTTCCTGGAGTGGGAATCGAACCCACAACCTGTCGTGTTTACAGTCGCACGTTTGTGCCTGATTTACTTATTTAAGTAAGATTTTATATTTGCCTAAATATTTTTGTATTAACTTTATTTCATAATCTAATGCCGTTTCAACAAGGGGTCCTCTAGGGGTCGAGCAATCAAAAGTTTTCTCAACATCAACAAACGAATAAACTGGCCCAAATATTAGCTTAAGGATCACGTACCTTCCCACCTATCCGTCATCTTTTCAACGAGATTTCAGGGACTTAGAAAATAATATTTTTACGTATATGAAATATTTCCTATTACAAATGATATGTTTTAAGGTTTATATGATTTATAGTTTTGGGTTTGTGATTAAGCTAAGTCTATTTCAAATAATTGTTGGTCGTGGCGCAGAGGCACAAGCGTGTGTAAGCACGACAGGTTGTGGGTTCGATTCCCACGCCAGCAAATAAAAATATGAAATAATACATAGTAGTTTCATTTCCTCGCTCTGGTAACAAGGCAAAGCGCGGTGTTGAGTTTCGCCACTCAGCACGTAATGCCTCAATTCGGCGGAAAGTGGAGAACGGAAATGTTAAGAGGCAGGAGTGTCTTATCACTAGGTTCCCTCTGCCTACAATGCTATGTGCGGGTGAAAAAAGGCAAGTTTAAACAGTAAGCTTAAACAATAATGCACATTTAAAAGGGGTCTATTATGTTTTCAGGTTGCAAGTCTCAGGCACTCTTTCCAGATGCTCTCTTAATAAAGCGAAGATCTGACATTCCATCAATGAATCAACTGAATATTAATAAGTTTCGATACCTTAATGATCTTTGGGTGATCAGAAATTTGTAAAAATTAAAAATGCAGAGAACTACATTTTTATAGAGATGCTAACAACGAAAATAAGTTGTAACGGGCATATAAGAATTTCGACGCAGCTCGATAACACATTGCTTAGCAGTCAGAGCGCATGAATGGTTTCCAAAGGCGCAAATTTTTATCCTTTTTAAAAAAACTTTTTTTCGTATCCTAAATATGTGTTTAACACTTTAACATATTTCATTACATTTTTTTTTTATTTACGCCATATTATTTAATTAATTAATTAAAAGCTATTTAATTAAATTAATCATTAGCTTTTCAAAAGACAAAGAAAAACAATTTATATTCCATCATACTATTAGAAACGTCGCATACAATTTTTGGAGTAATTTTAAAAAGCCATTTCCTTCTATTTCAACATGGCGCAAACACAAACAAATGTGTTTTGGACCCCGTAATGAATACTAATGGACGTTCCTTTGAAAGATTCAAATGAAATTAATAACTCTTATAACTTATTGTCAGGTGAAATTAATCAACTAAATTATGTCAAAGCGCAAACACTGTACAGTACGCTTTATAATTATTAAATAGAATTTTATTATTATTATTAATGCCTGTCGTAGCGCAGAGGTACAAGCGTGCGACTGTAAACGCGACAGGTTGTGGGTTCGATTCCCACTACAGGAAATGGAATTTTTTGTTTCCTGGGTTTGGTAACAAGGCAAAGCGCGGCGTTGACTTCCGCCACTCAGCACGCAATGCCTTAATTCAGTGGAAAGTGGGGAACGGAGTGACTTATCACTAGGTTCCCTCTGCCTACCTTGCTATATGCGGGATACAGCGTGAGGCTATGTATGTATTTATGTATTATTATTATTATTTAGTTAAAACCCGTGGCTTAGTTTGTGGATTTTTTGCACTCCGTTCTGTTCCCCACTTTCCGCCGGATTGAAGCAATGTGAGCTGAGTGGCGGAACGCAACGCCACTCTTTGTACTAGGTTCTCAGGTTCTCTCCGCGCCTACCCTGCTATATGCGAGATACAGCGTGAAGCTAAAAAAACTAAAAAGCAAAAGTAGCTTCACGTTTTATCCTGTATAGTAGGGTAGTCAAAATGAACCTAGTGTCAAGACACTACGTCCGCCGCTTTCCGCCAGAATTCGAGACATTGCGTGTTAAGTGGCGAAACTCAACGCCGTGCTTTGTACTACTCGACCGAAGAAATGAAATAATTTATATATAATCATTCCCCTGAATGAGAAACGAAGGCACCAATCGCATTTAAGGTCAGACGCTGTCCCACTGTGCCGCAATGGTCTATCTGTTAGTAACTAACAGTATGCCTTAGCTTCGCTCGAGTGTGTATATAATTTATATATACAATTTACTGTAGAGTTATCCTGATTTAATTACGGTGTGTCTGTACTCGTTAATGTGGGATCAAATCTAATTCATTGGAATGAGATGCCTTTTTCATGTATTTAAAGTGATATTTTGAATAACAAACGAATTTAGGAAAATTAAAACATTTTTAGGTAACATTAAAAAAATCTCGTTAAAAATTTCGATCATAGAACAAAAGGAAATAACAAATAAGATTTCAATAAAAAAACCGATATCAAAGAAATACACTAAAAAGTAGCAATATTACGCTTAACTCAAAAGATTTGATATATATTTAAATGGAATATCAGAAACATTAGCTATGAAATAAAAAAGAATCATCAAAATCGGTTCATCCAGTAAAAAGTTATGCGATAACACACAACAAAATACAGTGGAATTGACGACCTCTTACTTTTTTAAAGCCGATTAAAAATATATAAGTAGGTATCTAAAAAAGGTGTAATAACATATTACATTTCTAACTCCACCCCCATTCTGTTGTCTCACGAGAAGATGGAACGTTTTATTTCTAGGTATTTTCTTTTAATTAAGTCATTTGCACGTTCCAAGCTAAATTGAGAACTTTGGAACTAATTGCTTCATTGCTTCACGGTAATTCGGAATCGCGGTTTTAATTTGATTGAACGATATTAGTTATTAGGAAGGACATAATTTAGATATATTTGGGGTTTAGTTAGTTAACAATTTTATAATATATATATATATATACAGCAGCATAGCAGTATATATGATATAGAGAGCATATATATAATATATATATATATAGCATATATATAGGGGAGTTTAGGTGGGTGAGAAAACGCAGTGTCGAGACACCGCGTTTTCGCAACCTAAAATTGCGTCTTAAGTGGCTTCATTTGAATTAATTAATGGTTGTGGGTTTGAAATACTAACGAGTGAATAGATTAGGAATGCTTTTAGAGGTAAACATATGTTTGATGAGACAAAATCATGTGCGCTGTTTCGATTTGTCTCATCATCATCATCTGTATATTGGGATTGTCATTGGTTTCACCCGTCAATTAGTTATATTAGATTAACTTAGGGAATTCATTAAAAATATATCTTTGTATATTGTTTTATGCCAGCTAAGTGTATTCATAACATATTAAAGATAATGCTTTTTTTTTTACAGTTAGAATGAAGATTGACAAGGTTTTTTTCAATCTAGAACCCCCAGAGAAGCATTGCATAAACAAAAAAAAAATTACAGTATGTAATTATACATTTTTAACTGATTTTTTAACATTCTTCAACTATACATCTTCTTTTTCTTTAGTTCATATAAAGAAAAATATAAATATTAAACAATAGATTTACTAAAAACTGTTTAAAAATTTTAATATTATTTTTATATGTAAGATAAGATAAAGTGTAAAAAAAGTGGATATACAAGACAGCTCAATCTGTCAAATAGACTGGCGCTACTGTCTACAAGATTGAGTGGTACAGGGGATTGGAATATTCATAATGGCTACTTTATATAAATATAAAGGCAGTGGGAGTAGAGGCAGCCAAGTGCGACTGCGCGACAGGTTGTGGGTTCGACGTTCCCCATTCCCAGGAATTTTTATTTCCTGGGTTTCGTAGCACGGCAAAGCGCGGCGTTGACTTCCGCCAGTTCTTTTTATTCGGTGGAAAGTGGGGAACAGAGTGTCTTAACACTAGGTTCACTCTGCCTACCCTGCTATATGCAGGATACAGCGGAAAGCTATGTATGTATGTACTTATCGTACATATTGTATTAAATTAACTTATCTTAACAAATTGTCCAATCTTTATAAATTGTAACATGTGTTATTCTGATGTATGAGCTATAGGTAACTAAAGGCTAGCATTTTTTCTAAATTTTTCTATGCATTTTTTATTGTCAAGCGTCTTTGTTTTTATCAACCTAGACATTAAGGTTGACAAAAACAAAGACGACCTATACAAAAAAAAAAAACTTTACAATAAAGTTTCATCTAGATACGTTCAGTAGTTTTTATGGGAAAGAGTAAAATATATTTATCCATCTATCCTCATAAACTTTAGTACTTAGTACATTAGTAGGAAGGCAGAAAGAAATGCATTGTATTAATAGAAAAGACTTTACTTGGAGAATATAACATATGGACATTGAAAAACAAAAAGCTTGGACTCTTATTTAAAATATTTTTTTAAAATATATAATAATAACAATATATATTTGTTCAGCTTCACGCTGTGTCCTGCACATAGCTGGGTAGGCAGAGGGAACAAGACAACCTAGTGTTAAGACACTCCGTTCTCTTTTAACATTTCCATTCCCCACTTTCCGCCGAATTGGGACATACCAATACTTCATATTAAAAAATACATTTTTGCAATAAAAAATACAAATGCTTAGAAAAAAAAATTCATTTGCTACCCTTGTATCTATTTTTAGTCACACATAAACTATGTGTGTATTTAATTTGTAACCTATTTCACAAACATAATTAATGGGTCATATCTGAAATCTGAATCACTAAATCCCTAACGGATGCTCTTGACATATCATTTTACCCTTGTCCTCTATATTAATTAATATAGTAATACTATATAATATGAAATTAAATATAACCTAAAATTTCTATTTAATTTGAAAATGACACTTAAGTTAATCTTTTTACAGGCGATTATCGTATTTTGGCTACCCCAAGAAGTATCAGAATCGTCTGAAGACAACAATAACACAAGATTGTTTATAGAACTAGAAAAAATTGCTTTAGTAGGCTTAAAAGTACTAGAAGTAGGTTTCCTCGTTATCCTTGACTTTTTGTTACACTATATCCCGCACATAGCAGGGTAGGCAGAGGGTACCTAGTGTTAAGACACTCCGTTCCCCACTTTCCGTCGATTTGAGGCATTGCTTGCTGAGTGGCGGAACTCAACGCCGCGCTTTGCCTTGTTACCAAACCCAGGAAATCCAAAATTCCATTTCCTGGAGTGGGAATCGAACCCACAACCTGTCGCATTTACTGTCGCACGCTTGTGCCTCTGTGCCACGACAGGCGTAAATATTTATATCACAATTTTAAAATATTTTATTGTCATCGAATCGAGACATGTGGCAAGTTAACCAAATTGTACGGCAATAACTCGGGCAAAACTGCGCTGCAAGATTTTCTTACATTGATGATACATGGATAAGTGAAGCTAATAAGATCGCGTCACTTTTCCAAGCTTTTATTTAACTTACGGTTTGTTTGTATAGGTCAAATGTAGTAATTAAAATTTGACTTCAATCTTTCTGACTTATTGATCTGATATTTGGTAAATCTTTAATTCTAATGACCATATAATTTATGAAATTATATATCCTGTATCATTGTAATTTTTTTGCTTCACGCTGTATCCCGCATACTGCAGGGTAGGCAGAGGGAACCTGAGAGCCTAGTGTTAAGATAATCCGTTCCCCACTTTCCGCTGAATTGAGGGTGAATGGCGGATCTCAACGCCACGCTTTGCCTTCTTAAAATAATAAAACCCAGGAAATGAAAATACTAAACTTTTGCATTTTTTAGAGTGGGAATCGAATCCACAAACTATCGTATTGTGGTAACACAGAGGCACAGTCGCACGATTGTGCCTCTGTGCTACCACAGGCGTTAATCAATTAATATTTTATTATTTAATTTGTAACTGACCGTACCACAGACTATGGCGCGAATCGTGAAGTGATACTATGAATATAGTCGTATTTTCTACTCATGTGAGATTCGAACCAACAACCTAAAACAGCTCGTTATTTTTCATCTTATCCTTTGAATATTCAAACTGTCGCACTTAGTAATTTTTTTTTCGTTATTCACTTCATATAAAATATTCTACGAAGTACGGAAGAGATGACGAGCTTTTTAATATCCATGCGCAAAATTGCTAAAGGCATAAATTGTATCTACGTGATGAGGGCGCGCTTTTAACTGTCATGTTAGGATGCACTTTTTCTAGTTAGATAAGTAACAAAAATGTAGCGTTCGTGTACATACATAATAATGTTAGCATATTAATTTTTTTTCTTTTTTTATTGATAACGGATGGCAAACGAGCAGAAAGACCACCTGATGGTAAGTGGTTACCTTCGCCCATGAACATCTACAACACCAAAGATGTAGATGCGTTGAAAACCTAGAGGATACATGGAAACCTAGAAGATGGAAGGGGTGGACAATGTAGTAGTCCGCTATCGGAACCACCACATTTTGGGTAAGGACGGGTGGGAAAGGGGAAAACCAGGCTTACATGCCATCAAACCGGAACACATCAAAAATTTGATATTTGATATATTATTTGGTAATTTGATAATGAGCAAGTTACAGTTTAGTTCTACTAGATTTCTCAAGTGCATTTAATACTGTAGACTTGGATATTTTGCTTGCTATTCCTGAACACCTAAATATGTCCACTAACGTCATCAATCGCCAAAGAAGTATTCGCTATGAAAATAAGATCTCTACCCCTTGTACCTAAAAGCCGGAGTTCCGCAAGGAGGAGTACTATTTTTTTACTCTTTTCAATATTTATAAGTACATTTTATAAGTTTCTGGGAGGTTAACATATTGTGAACTAATCTCATCGTACATTAAAGTCTATTTTTGTCTCAAATGCCCATTTATTTGGACTAAGTTAGTATTCACAGATTTCATACATATATTCGTGGCACTCCACAATTGACCATTTTTGTAGGAACTGTCAAATGGTCAACTTGCGACAGCTTTACCAGGTCGATACGACGTGTGTATTTTCCAAAAGTATGCTGGCTACGCTATGTAGCTCCTTTGGTGTTACATGGGGTCATAGACGGAGGTAATCATTTACTATCAGATGATCCGAACGCTTGCTTGTCTTGTCTTTTCTAT
Organism: Philaethria dido; assembly: GCA_033558755.1. Lineage (NCBI taxonomy): Eukaryota > Metazoa > Arthropoda > Insecta > Lepidoptera > Nymphalidae > Philaethria > Philaethria dido. The sequence continues at coordinate 10,112 of JAKGSA010002850.1, forward strand.
AAAAAAAGATACTTTTATTAATACTAGTAGTACACCATTGTCGTGTAAAATATACGTTTCCTATAACGGGGCATAAACGTTGCTAAGTAAATTTCATTCAAAATATGTATGGCAAATGTATGGTTATAAAATATATGGTAAATACATATATGGCTATAGTTATTAATTTGCACTTCTTTTCCATGTACACTATATGTCAATTTCCATCAAAATAATTTAATAGATACCAAAGCCCTTCTTAAACTTAATATACGAAAACGAAATCCAAACATGATTATCATTAAACATAATCACAACAATTAAGTAAAATAATGTCCTAATTCAGTTTTCAACAAAGCTTTTTAGATTAAAAGCGTGACGTAACTTCGCGTATGTTACGGCCAGAATGAGCGTTTTATGTCGACAACCCGTAATTTGAGTAAAGGATTCGCAATTTTAAACAGACACGACTTATATGGACGAAGATATTTTGATGTGGAATTGTTTTGAGAATACCCTTTAATTTAGCTGTTAAGTATAGTTAGTTGTTTAATTTATATGTTTTATACCTTATTATGTGTATAATGATTATTGTAGCCTATTCGATGTTCAGTTGTTTTAGTTAAAGTATAATAGGCCTGTCGTGGTGCAAAGGCACAAGCATGCGACTGTAAATGCGACAGTCGTGGGTTCGATTCCCATTCCAGGAAATGGAATTTTTCATTTTCTGGGTTTAGTAACAAGGCAAAGCGCGGCGTTGAGTTCCGCCACTTAGCGTGCAATGCCTCAATTCGGCGGAAAGTGAGAACCGGAGTGTCTTAACACTAGGTTCACTCTGCCTACCCTGCTATATGCGGGATACAGCGTGAAGCTATATATGTATGTATGTACAATAGGCCATAGTGGCACAGTTAACATGCAATGTCTCGGGTTCCAGCGAAGAATTGAACGGAGTGTATTGATTACTAGGTTCTGTTTGATTACCATGTTGTGTTGATGAAACAGTGAAGCTGAAAAATAAAAAAAATATATAATTGTCAAGTGTCACTGAATTGTAATGTATTTTATAATATACCTACATATGAATAATATTACTCATATTTTATTTATAATTATATTTAAAATAATGACAATGTATGAAGCTTGCAGTTGGGTTTTGCAACGTATATTAAAAATAACAACGGTTGATGTGGTCTCAAGTTGGTTTGTGCCACTGGAGAACAAAGGATTCGGAGGAATTATTATGGCAATTTAACGCTTTTTCCTGCATAGCAATGTTGTCAGAGAGAAGTGAATGTCAAGATATTCCGTTCACCGCTTTCCGCCTCAGTTTTAGTGAATTTAAGTGGCGGAACTCAGAACCGCGTTTTGGCTTACCAGAGCGAACAAATGGAAATAATCCAAATGTTATCATTATCCCGTATTGGAATCGAACCCACACCCAATTATTACGTCGTGTGGTAGTACTACATAACGTAATAGTCAGACGCCCACTGCGCCCACTGTCCCACTGCGCCATGATGGCCTCATTTTAGTTCAAACTATTTAAATTAAAAAAAATGTTGATTCATAAGTATTTTACATATCTTTCATTATATACATACCAGTGGCGAGGGTTGTAAATTTTAGTTAGACAAGCCGGTAAATTAAGGGAAGCCGATATATTTAGGGAAACCGGTATAGGATGTCAAGGTATTTCGTAATTTCACTATAGAATTTTGGCGATGACTTTTTTTTTAGTCGATGTCAGAGATTATAATGTTTTTTTGTTTTTAGCTATATTTTTTTTTAGCTCTCACACCTTGTTTGACTTTGTTTTTTCGAGCTCCACATTTTACTGGCGACCTTTTTTTTAGGTCTCACTAGGTCTACTTGTACTTTTGAAAAATTAAGCAAGCCGGTGGGAATCGAGTTGTATGGACACCTCGCCACTGATACATACGTCTGTACTACTTTACAATATATCTTTTCAGTAGTTACACAGCGCTATCGTAGAACGGTCAACACTCAACAGCGTTCAATTTCTTTAACGATCACGTACGCTTGAGGCTATTTATAGGACTGCCTTTTGTAACAAGAAGGAAAATAAATATTCTCTAAATTTAAGTTATATTTGTTTCAGTATTTTGAAAATGACGTCTTCAGGTTCTGAATGATATCCGATGTCCATGAACATAAAAAGTTCAACTCGGTCATTAAAACTACTTTTTTAAACGGAATATACTCGTAAGTAAAATTCAAATATATATATATATATTTTTTGGCAAAAATAGAAAACTAATTTCAAATTTGTTCACTTAAAAGTGAAATTATAACGAATTATTTTAAAAATATATGAAACAAGAATACCACACAAAAAATACATTCAAATTGATGAACCTTCTCTGTTTTTGAAGTCGGGTAAGAATCTTTACATATGAAAATAAATGTTTGTCTAAATATAAAAGTATAAAATGAATGTCATCGATGAATTCAAAAAAGCTACTGTACCGATTATTATGAAAATTAGTTTATATATATATATATTCACGTGGAAGGTTTATATAATATGCTTATTGAGGCCACTCGTCACCAGGTGTAACTGTAGATAGTCATAATCAGATGTGAAATAGAATATTTTCTACTTTTCATAGTATAT
>JAKGSA010002851.1:0-12719 GCA_033558755.1 Philaethria dido
GTCCCTATACTTAACGAAGGTTGTTTGTAAGAGATTGCTTGAAGCAATAAGACCGCCTTTGCATACAGACACATGAGTTCATATTATTGTTTCCTATTCTTTTATATTTTATTGTGTGTGCAATAAAGATTATTCTATTCTATTCTATAGCAGTGTAGACAGAGGGGACCTGAGAACCTAGTGTTAAGACACTCCGTTCTCTTACAACAATTTTGTTCCCCACTTTCCGCCGAATTGAGGCAATGCGTGCTGAGTGGTGGAACTCAACGCCGCGCTTTGCCTTATTACCAAATCCATGAAATGAAAATACTAACATTTCCTGGACAAAAATTTTAATGTGTTTTTTTGTTTTTCACGCATTACTTTTTTCTTTTTTTTTTTTTTTTTTTTTTTTGTTTAGTTTCTGTAACATGGCGATCTGTGAGGACACAATAAGCCAATCGGTTGAGAAGTATAAGGTTGGCATGGAACTATGAGTTGACTGGTGGCTACTTCCGGTCATACTCTCCAGTAGTTATGTGAATCTCTTGGTTAGCATAGGCACACTATGTCGACGCAGTCGGGTATGTAAGACACTCCCCGTTCCCTGCAGACTTGAAACAAATTTATTAATATGGGTTGATATCCTGTTTTGGTGGTCTTTGACTGTATTGATGTTTAGATCATGATGTATATATTTGTTGCTCACGTAGTATGGTATGTCTAGCATAGCTCTCAATGTCTTACTTTGAAATCTTTCTAAGATCTCTATGTTACTGGTACTAGCAGTTCCCCACAGTTGAATGCCATAGGTCCATATTGGTTTTAGTATCGTTTTGTATATTGCTATTTTGCTTTCTTTTGTCAGTCTTGATTTCCGACCTATCAACTAATACATGGATCTAAACTTTGTGTCTAGATGTTTGCGCTTTGACCATATATGCTTCCGCCAGGTTAGCCTGCGATCAAGATGCATTCCAAGATATTTGGCATCTTCCGCTTGTGGTATATACTCATTGTTAAGTTTAATGGGGGGGGGGGTATCTTTTTTGAGAGTAAAAGTAACGTGAATAGATTTGGTCTGATTAGCTATTATACGCCATTTGTCAAGCCAATTCTCTGTCTTATTCACGTGAGATTGTAATTTAGCTGAAGCCATTATTGGATTTTCATGGACAGACAGAAGCGCCGTGTCGTCTGCATATGTGGCCGTAAGGGTGTCGTTTTGTGTTAGTAAGTCTGCGGTGAAAAGTAAATAAAGTATTGGACCTAAAATACTTCCTTGTGGAACTCCTGACAAAATTTCGTTCAAAGGAGCAGTGTCATTGTTGGCTTTAACCTCAAAGCACCTCTTGTCTAGGTATGATTTTAAAATCAGAAAGAAGGAGTGTGGGAGAAGCTGTTTGATTTTAAATAGGAGGCCATTATGCCACACCCTATCAAAGGCCTGACTTATGTCTAAAAATATGGCTGAACAGAATTGTTTACATTCTAACGTCTTACTTATAGTGTCTGTTACACGATGTACTTGTTCTATGGTTCCATGCTTCTCTCGAAAGCCAAATTGGTGTGGAGGAATGATGTTTTCTAGTGTCTTGCGCATTCTGTTCAGCAGTATTTTCTCTAGAAGTTTACCCATAATTGGTAGCAAGCTGATTGGGCTGTACGAACTTACTTCGTGGAGTGGTTTTCCTGGTTTAGGTATCATTATAATCTGTGCAATTTTCCACTGGGCAGGATACATGCCAAGTCTCAAGCATGCGTTAAAGATTGCTGTTATTTGAGTTACACCTTTTCTGGGAAGTTGTTTAAGCAGTTGTGCGTCAATTAAGTCGTAACCTGGAGCTTTACCATCCTGTAATTTCTGTATTTCCTTCCATACCTCTTTAGGACTAGCACTATTTAGGGGCAGGCACATTTGCAGGGGTGCACCCAGATATTCACTCACCTCTTTGTCATGACTAGGATTTTTACTAGGAAACGTTTGAAAAACGGATTTCAAATGCATAGCGTATGTGTTAGCCTTTTCAGAATCAGTTCTTGCCCATTTGCCGTCACTGGTTTTTAAAGGTGGTATGTGAGTCTTTGGCCTTTTTAGCCTCTTTGTTATTTTCCACAGCGAGTAGTTAGTGTCCTTATGTGGTGTAATATTGGCTAATTGATTTTGGAGGTATTCATTGTTTGCTTCCAATATCATACATTTCAGATCTTCCGATGCTTTGTTAAATTCTTTTTTGTCTGCAGGATATTTTGTGGAATGCCATATTTTCCGCAAATTTCTCCTTTCATTAACCTTATCTTTTATTCGTTTAGAATATGATGGTGTATTTGTGGTTTTTGATTTTAACAATCGTGTTGAATAGTTTGCAGCCAGATGAATAGTCTTATTAAGGGTCTCAATAGCTTCTTCCACTGACTCTATGTTGCTTAGTGTCGGGTTTGTATTTAAAGATTTCATAAGTAAGGTTCTGTAACTGTCCCATCTAGTACTTTTAGAGTATATTCTGTTAGGGGTTTCAATTGATACAGCTTTAAAATGTAAATTTATTATAACTGGAGTATGGTCTGACGACAAATCAGTACATTCCTCGACATTGAATAGTATAGGTGATACATTTTTTGTCAAGAAGAAGTCAAGCAGATCCGGCACCTTCTTCGGGTCGGTAGGCCAATACGTAGGAAACCCATGCGAAGCACAGTGTAGACTAAGATTATATATAGTTTTGTATAGCTGTCGACCTCGTGGTGAAGTTAGTCTGGAGCCCCAAAATACGTGTTTAGCATTCCAGTCACCACCGCAAATAAACGAATTGCCTAATGTTTTGAAATATTCTTCAAAGTCGTTTGTTGTAATAGTATGTCTGGGTGGACAGTATATTGAAGATAGTGTAGTTTCTGTTTTATTATCTTCAATTTTAATCGATGTTGCTTGTATCTTCTCAGTTTTATATTCTTCTAGGACATAATGTTTTATATTTTTCTTTATGAGAACTGCAGTTCCACCATGCGAATTACCAGAGGGATGGTTAGTGGTGTATATCTCGTAGTTTGGTAAAACGAAATTTGATTTTAATGTAAATCGCGTTTCTGAAATAAGAGCCACGTCAATCCTTTCAGTTTTAAGGAAGAGTTCAAGCTCCAGTCGGCGTTCTGTCAATCCGTTGGCGTTCCAAGTGATTATCCTTAGATTTAGGGGTGTTTCATAAGGCTCGTGACTAGTTGGATCATACGATCCATTATGTTGTCTAGCATAATGTTCATTATGTTTTGAAATTTGTCAAACATAACATCTAGTACTTCAACGAAATTGTTGGGATCTTTGATGTCAGTTTTTTCTCCAGCTGTTTTATTTTGTTTTGTTGCTTGTGCATACGTCCAATTGTGGTTTGTTTGTATGTGATTTTTGTTTAACCTTGTATCTTGTCTACTGGTAGTAATGTGTGATTGTGCACTTGTTATTGCATCGTTGGTTTTGTTACTTTTATACTTGTATTTCATTACTAGGTCCTTGTACTGTTTGTATTTTAAACAACCCTTATAACTTGCCGGATGTTTCTCTTGGCAGTTGGCACAAGTTGCATCAGTATCAGGCTTCTTCAAGCAAGTAGATGTGGGATGTTCTTCGCCGCATTTTACGCATCTGAAGGGTCTATTGCATTGATTTTTAGCGTGTCCAAATCTTTAGCATCTTTTACACTGAAGAACATCTGACTTTTTATATGGAGCTTCGAAAGTGACTTTGGTATGATTCAGCTGTTTAATTTTAAAAATGTCTTTATTATTATGCTTTGGTTCAAGGTCTATGTAGAATAAGGGTAGTGGTTGTTTAGTGTTTTTATGTTTTATATTTACTATAGATCTAACTTCATGTCCCAGTTCACAGAGTTCTCCCTTTATCCTTTCAGTGTCTTCTGATGGATGATGACCACGTAGCACAACTCGGTATGCTCTTTCACTTTTAAGTTTGTACGTGTAGTGACTAATGTTTTGTTCTAGAAAACTTGCTCTTATGATTTTGTATGTGTCTATATCTTTTGGCATCACTTTTACTATATGTCCTGATCTCAAAGTTGTGATTATGTATTTATCAACGTTAACAATTGTGGCGAGGATTTCTTTTAGCTTTTTTATGTCAATAACTCCTGTGACAAAGATTGGTTCGGGTTTTGGCGGCTTAGGTTCCTTGTGGCGTTCTAATTGTTCGCTATTTTCGGTTTCTAAAATTTGAAAACTATTTTGTGTACTGATTGCATATCCAGTTTTAGTGAGCTTATTGTTTTTATTTGTTAGTTCAGGGCTTGTTTCAGCTTTCCGCTTTTTAGGTACCTGATCATTTTGCCATGTCAAGTTGGTTAGTTCATCTTCATTGTCCTTGGAAGAAAGTTTTCTCGTGTCTGTGGTTATTTTTAAGTTATTGTCTTTTTCTATATTTATCTCAGTTGGTAGTGTTCCAAGTGAGTTACTCCTTATATGTGTAAACATGGTTTTCTGTAATGTTTGTTGGGTCATTTTTGTATTTTTATTTAGTTTTTCATTACTTATATTCATTTGATTCCCACGAGTAGGGTCGATATAACAGGTCACTCAGGGGGTAACGCCCATTCCCCCAAGAAGGCTTCTACAGCGACGTTTGCCAGGTCCGTCGAGGTTGGCGCTCGTGACTGATCTCCCATCAGTCATGCATTCTATTGGCGCGTATCCCACCGTAGAATTGGGGTAATTTTTTATAGAGATTGTCTTCCTCTTAGTCCGGGCAACTAAGCCAAGACTCCCGATCGTTTGAGAGCGGTTGCGGTGTGATTGGCTTAAATTCATAATAACCACGGAATTCTGCCGGTTTTAAGCAGTAATATCAAGGTTAAGAATGCCGCCCGATGCTCGGCATTGTGGTTCTGCTTCATACCACCCGGGGGCACGTGTAGGGTATTTTTTAAGGTAGTTTCCTACGACGCGAACTAATTCTACCCCCTACTTCTTTTTCTTTAAACAAAATTATTTGTAACAAAGAAAGAATCGTCACTTTATGCTAAATGCACTAAAAGCAAAATTATTACGACTAAATCTCAAAAACCCTAATCAGAACTTAATTTCTAAATGGATTGTAGCCCATCAAAAGCACTAGCTATTATATAAAAAGTATCATCCAAATTGGTTCCTAGTAAAGCTACACGGGCACACACATGGCGCCACAATCGAATTGAGAAATTTCTTATCTATGTTGATATAATATAAAGTCGAATTAAACCTATATCTACTAAACGCCTGTCGCCGTATCATTGCGCCCGAGCGCGACTGTACCGCGACGTTGTGGGTCTGATTCCCACTCCAGGAAATGGAAATATTAAATCATAGCTTAGTATTTGGTTCAGCAAAGGCAAGGTGACGATGTTGCCTTTCGCCACAAACACGTGTAATACCTCACCCGGCGGGAAAGTGGGGAACGGAATTGTTGAAATAAAACGGAGTGTCTTTAACACTAGGTTCTCAGATTCCTGCCTACCCAGCGCTCATAAGGGAATACAGTGTGAAGCTAAAAAGAACATAAAATCTATACTAAATGTGGTACATTTTGTTGCAAACTAAAGATTATGAATATAAAATATTTGAAAAGTGTAAACAAACGGCCAAATATTTAAACATGATGGGCTGGTAATAATTAAAATCAACGTGACCCGTTTTCTGCCGACCTTATGTGTACCATAAGTATCTCGTAGCAACATAGTGCTGAACGTATATAAGAAGGCATTCCACTCAGCTTCACGCTTTATCCCATAGAAGCGATTTCAGAGTGAACTCAGTGCCAAACACTCCGGTCTGCACTCTCCGCACGATTTTTGATATTGCGTGTTGAGTGGCGAAACTCAACGCCGCATTCCATCTTACAAGAGAGAGAAATTAAAAACAATAAATATGGCAAGTAACTGATTGAAATCGAACTCCACAATCAACCGCAAACAGCCACGATACTCCTCAAAGCCTTGGAACGAATTAAACCAGAAAAGCGTTTTTGAAGATCTATATTGATTGAACTAACAATATCTTTTGTTTTTAAGAAGATCAAAATTTTAATAAAAAAGAAAAACCGACTTAAAAATACAATGCGTTACAAAGCAAGGTAAATCATTACGCAATACCAGAAACTTCTTTTTTAAAGATTTTTTTTACTTCCTTAAAAAGTGGCTTCAATTTTTGATGATACGAATATTTTTGTTGTTTTTGTAAGCGCCCCATAGGAAATGCAAGTTTAGTATTTTAATTTCGGTTTTGGTAATATGGCAAAACCGTGGCGTTGAATTTCGCCACCTCAGCACGCAATAGCCTCAATTCGTCGGAAAGTGGGGTGTTCCAAAGCATATTAACACCAGGCTCAGGCGGTTTCTCTTTGCTTACCTTGCTATATGCGGGTTAAGCAGCGTGAAGCTAAAAAGATTTTTTTTTTTTATTAAAGTCAAAATATTTCTTGCTTTCAGAAGAAAAATATTATATCACTGTAAAAATTGTATTATTATCATTTCCACATTGAAAGTGGTAAATGGAACGAGAAATATAACAAAAAAGATTAAAATTCTTTCTGAAACAATTTTCTTCTGCTTAGTGTAAGTTGTGTAATGTATTGAATGATTTTACCACCCCTGTTCTGGAGGTACTTTACAATTGTTGTTACGCTTTTGACTATTTCCTCAAGTATCTATTTATATTTCATTATATTTATATCATAGGAACAGAAACGTCGCAAAGAGATCGGAGTGTCTTAACACTAGGTTCTCAAGTTTCCTTGCCTACCCTGCTATATGCGGATACAAAGCGTGAAGTTAAAAAAATGCAGTTACTCTTACAGGCTAGCAGTTAAGATACTTTCCGGAACGCCGCTTGCTGTCCGATTTTTTGAGACATTACTTAAACGTGGCGGAACTCAACAACGTACAATTACTAGAAATTCGCAAAAATATTTAATTCATTATTTTGAAAGTTTAATTTCATGCCTTGTAGAACAAGTCTATAGCATGAAGATTCAGTGTCTCTTGCACTCTGAAAAGGAATTTGTCACCACACTTTTGACTTTCCTGCTGTGCCAGATGAATACTAAAACAAAAATCTATTTATTCCTGCTTTCTGAAAAGCCACCTGTACCTATCGAAAATTGGTGAATACATTTGTAAAAGATAGACTATGGTCTAAATTCGGTTTTAGAATTGAACGGAGATTTAAAATCCAAATAAATTAGTACACTCGTTAAAGACAAAGTATTTGTTACCTTTAGCAACGTGTCTATCACTGTATACAAAAGTGATGGACAAACTGTATTTCATACAAAAGTGTATGTGTAGAGTATTTTATAATTTAAATTTTATTTTAAAAAATATTATTTGTTCTTCTGCATTTCTTTTCAATAACATTCTACATACATACATAGCTTCACGCTGTATCCTGCATATAGCAGGGTAGGCAGAGGGAACCTAGTGTTAAGACACTCCTTTCTCCCCTCTCCCTTTCCGCCGAATTGGGCATTGCGTGCTGTGAGTGGCGGAACTCAACGCCAGCGCTTTTGCTTTAGTTGTTTTCAAACCCAGAAATGGAAAAAATTCCATTTCCTGAAGCGGAATCGAACCCATGCTCAGCCATAAGCTTTTACAGTCGCACGCTTGTGCCTTAGAAACTGCCATATACATATATCAAGTCGCACTCTCAGAATAAGATATGGAGATATCTTACATTATTACAGTAATGATAAATTATTATATTATACTATATTTAAACAAACGTAAACACAAAAATAACATCTAGAAGATTTATTGGTAAAATTTAAACGATTTCGTGAAAACCCTTTGCAAACCATCACCAAAACATACATACATACATAGCTTCACGCTGTATCCCGCATATAGCAGGGTAGGCAGAGGGAACCTAGTGTTAAGACACTCTGTTCCCCACTTTCCGCCGAATTGAGGCATTGCGAGTTGAGTGGCGGAACTCAACGCTGCATTTTGCCTTGTAACCAAACATAAGAAATTAAAAATTCCATTTCCTGGAGTGGATATCGAACTAACGAACCTGTCGCGTTTACAGTCGCACGCTTGTGCCTCAGACGTTCACGAAATCACCAAAACACTTTTTGATTTAATTTTTCAGTATACTAGTTTGTCTATTTTTTCATTCAACTATAAAAGGTTATGTGCGCTCGCACCGTCTAATGAATTTTTGGTCACGTCACGTGTCCTGACGCAACTTAAACATTTTTTACCCATCACAAAAAGTGCACAACGCCGCCAAATAAGTTGTCACTTCAAAAATGAAAACTGCATTTCCTAGTAAAGCAGTACCGCTAGAAATTTACTAAAGAATGATATAGTTTTTGAGCAAAACACTTAATGAAGTAAACACTGTCATTTTGTTTAAAATCTCTTCTTTATATTTATTCTAGTCTTTGTTCTATAATTGAAATTGTGATACAATTTAATTAAAAAGTGCAATTTCACTATGGCAAGATAATGCGCGGCGTTGAGTTCTGCCACTTGACTGCTGACATGTATCGTTTATTATACATATATTTATATATATTAGTGGCGAAGCGTCCATATAACATGATTAGAATCGGCTTACCTATTGTAAATTACAATAAATTAGTGGCCGATTTACTAGCAGATTATGGATAATAAAAAAAAGAGATTGAAAAAAAAATTGGAAGTAACACTGCAAAAAAGTTCAGCGAAAACGTTATAAGAACCAAAAAAATATTTCCTTTCTTTTTATGGTTTCAAGATCAGTTTCTCTACGAGCGGTTTTAGAACTTTAAAAGGTACTCGTGAAAGCTTGTTATCGTCTAATTGTATTGTTCACCATTTAGTTGTTTGTAATTCAAAAACTCTTTAACTCATATTTAGCGTATAAAATCACTATTCGTATGCATTTAGCGTAAAAAAAAAATTATTACGAATATCTCAAAAACTACTCATCAGATCTTAACTTAATATAAATTGGACCACATGGACGAAGTACTAGTTATATGTTTATGATTGTAATGTATGAATATTTAAATGATTCCTATTTCCCCGATAAGAAAGCGCGACGTTAAACTCCGCCATTCAACAAGTAATGTCTCGAGTAAAGGTAGAAGACAAAGAACGGAATTTCTTGATACTGTTTTCTCTGTACATTTTTTAAATCAGTTTTTTCATTGTATTTTACAAGACAAGCTCTAAAGCATTTGATACCCGTCTTAGACTTAAACAAAAAAATAATACAACATAATAAAAAATGTTATCCACGATATTTTGCTCCCATATTGTTTATCATAACAATTAACGAATTGACTGATTAATTCGGTTTCGCTTTTTTTTGCTTCGCAATGTATCTCCCTTATAGCAGGGTAGGCAGAGGCAACCTAGTGTTAAGACACTTCGTTCTCTTTCTACAATTCCGTTTTCACTTTCCATCGGATTGAGGCATTGCGTGCTGAATGGCGGAACTCAACGCCACGTTTTGCCTTGACACACCCAGAAAATGGAAATACTTGTTATTAAAAACTTTTACTTCCTAAAGTGTGAATCGAACTCATAACCTGTCGCGTTTACAATGGCATGTTTGAGCCTCTGCGCCACTAGCCGACGGTTACGCTTCCTCACATGTAATCACTTAAAAATGTAATTAGTTTAAAGAAGAATACTATAATGATATCAATGTGTGGGATTAAATGCTGTTGACGCTCACCCGGGAGGTTCATCATAGTTGTATATTTATTGTAAAAATTTTATTTGAAAAGAGCAACTGTTGAGTTTCTTGCCGGCTCTTCTCAGCAGAACTGCCTTCCGAGCCGGTGGTAGCTTCCGTTAGGACTGACACGACTGACACCTTTGTAAATTGACGATTCGAAAGTGCTTGTAATAGCCTACTTGAATAAAGAATATTTTGGTATTGATGTTTGAAGGGAAAACGGAGTGCCTCAACACTAGACTCTCTCTGTTTACCTAAAAAAGCGAGTGTCGTATTAATGCTAAAAGCTCTTAGAACTTACCAGGTATTGCATAGACTAAGGTAAAGCTGAAAGTGCCAAACTGCTTCCGTGTCTCTTGGCTCGGCCATTCTTCAGTACAGAAATGTACGTCTCTTGTTTCTATCTGAAAAATGTTTCTTAGTTATTACATATTTATATATTTTTTTTATTAGCTTCACGCTGTATCCTGCATATAACAGGATAGATAGAGGGAACCTGAAAACCTAGTGTTAAGACACTCCGTTCCCCACATTCTGCCGAATTGCGTGCTGAGTGGCGGAACTCAACGCCGCGCTTTGCCTTGTTATCAAGCCCAGTTATTATGATAGCTAGTACTTCTGATGTGGTCTAAATCACATTGCGTTCAGATCTGATTAGTAGTTTTTGTGTTATTCGTAATAATGTTAAACTGTAGTTCATTTTATTTGAAGTCGGTTTCCTTTTTTTATAAAATTTTAATTAAAAATGAAAAATGTATTCATATTCTACAAATAAAGTAATTCTTAAGACATATCAACCTTTTCAAGCCTGGTTTAGGTTAAAACGACATTAATTACGTCAAAGGTAACATTAAAAGGTATTTTAGATTGAATTTCCTGAACTACAACTTGATCTTTAAAGTAGAATTGCTTTAACCAGAGCTTTTATTATGTGACTGTATTTTCTACGTTTAACGGAGAAAAGAGAAAATGTTATGATAATTATTCAAGATTTTTTGCATAGCAGGGTAATCAGAGAACCTAGTGTCAAAACACTCTATATACTTTCCGCTCGAATGTGTGACATTAAGTGTTGAAGCGGAGGTATAAAAAATTACACAATTTTTTTTAAAGTTTCACGCTTTACCGCGCATAGCGGGTTAGTTAGAGAGATTTTTTTTTAATTTCACGCTGTATCCCGCATATAGCAAGGTAGGCAGAGGGAACCTGAGAACCTAGTGTTAAGACACTCCGTTCTCTTACAACAATTCCGTTCCCCACTTTCCGCCGAATTGAGTTGATTGATATTATATTGATCGTCATATATCACTTATTACTTATCAAATGTACTATGAAATTGAGCAATAATCCAATTAACTTATATAACTTTTCATTCTCATTATTGACAGATTTGATTTATTATGTTTATTTTATTTTGTCAGTTCTTATTTCTTTCTATTTCAAGGCCTTCGTGGCGCAGTGTCTGACTGTAAGCGCGGTTGGTTCGGGGTTCGATTCCTACTCGAGGAAATGATTATATTAAAACTATTTTTATTTCTACGTTCTAGTAAGATAAAGCGCAGCGTTTAGTTCCACCACAATTTTTTTTAATGACCCATGGGACTCTCGCTTGACCAGAGATTTTGGTAGAGCTTTATGATTTGTTTATGAAAAGAAGGATAATATATTTTACAGTTTGACAAAGTTTTCTATTTTGTATAAGATTCCCCCACTTTCCGCCGAATTGAGGCAATGCGTGTTGAGTGACGGAACACAACGCCGCGCTTTGCCTTGTTACCAAACCCAAGAATTGAAAATACTAAATTTTTCATTTCCTCTAGTAGGGATTGAACCTACAACCTGTCGCATTTACAGTCGCACACTTGTGCCTCTGCGCCATGACAGGCGTTAACAAAAAATCGAACCCACAAATATCATAGTAGGCCGATTTGTCAATTTAGTCACGATAGCGTTTAGCTTTACGACTGTTTGAGATACACGTAGGTGGAAGTGTGAACAATATAGTAGTAAGTTCGATTCTCGTTCTGAGTAATGGAAGGCAGAGGAAACCAAAGAACCTAGAGTTAAGACACTCCGCTCTCTTTTCGCCAAATGGATAAATTATGTACTGAGTGGAGGGACTCAACGCCGCGCTGTACTTTGTTACCAGAGCGAGGAAATGAAAATACTAAATATTATTTAATATTTTCATGTCGTGCAGTGGGAATCGAACCCACAACGTTGCGTTTACAGGCGCATACTTTTGCCTATGCGCTAAGATAAACAGAAATCGGAATCGAACCCACGAATATCGTATACGAATGTATACTTGTCTAAATGATAATATTTAGCTTCACGAATGTTTGCGTTACAAAAACTATCTAGACGAGTTTAGGGCACCAATTAGAGGTATCCTAAAGGTTGGGTAAATGTTGGACAATAATTGGTTCAAACAAATCGTTAGTCAACGTATCGAGGCTATAGTGGCGCAGTGGGATAGTGTGTGATTGTAAACGCGATTGGTTGTGGGTTCGAGGTCCACTCGGGGGAACGAATATATTTAATTTATTTTCATCTCTCCTCTCTCCTCCTCTCTCCTCTCGAGTGCAACATAAAGCGTGAAACTGTTTAACAATTTTTGTAAAGAAGGTTTTTGAAGGTTTTTTTTTATGAATTAAATTGCATCCACGGGTTCACACTTGCCCGTGGTTTTTGTTTCTTTTTTTTTATTTATTATATGTTACATTTGCAGCATACTTAAATAGAACTACCGAATTGTATCTTAAATATATGTTAATATCCTCACCGACAGACTCTTTTTTTTGGTTTAGTCAATTTTTATAAATTTATGACCACGTTAGCGACAGTTATCAAGGCGTACGAAAGAAAGTATATTTGTATCTATTACTAACTAGTTGTAGCTCTCAACTAAGCTTGCCTGCTTGCTACTCATTTCTCCGCCAGAATTCAAGACATTCCATGTTGAGTGTTGAAACTCAACGCCGCAATTTGTTCTTTTAATCATGTCCCTGAATAGAATCGAACCTACG
>JAKGSA010002852.1:0-12718 GCA_033558755.1 Philaethria dido
ACACACACACACGCACGCACGCACGCACGCACGCACGCACGCACGCACGCACGACTTTTATTTGTTAATTAATTCTTGTACACTAAGCATGGAAGTCACTAGCTCCTATAACACAGTGTATACTCACTTTAGGAGTTAGTAAGCCCTGAAATGTTATATATTTTATGGCCAATAAAGAGTTTATTTATTTTTTTTTTTAATCATTTTAGTGAATGCGAATCGAACTCACAATCAATCGCATTTAAAGTCGTACATTGTCCAACTGCGCCATGATGTCCTCTATTTCTAAGTTTTCATCTGCAAACTTCATGCTGTATTCCGCACATAGCAGGGTAGGCAGGGGGAACCTGAGAAATGTTGAGACACTCTGTTCTCTAAGATTTCTGCGCTCCACTTTCCGAATTAAGGCATTGGATGCTATGTGGGAGAATTCAAATATAATTTTATACGCAAGTACATACACAGCTTTACTTTACTTTACTTAACTTCACGCTTTATCCCTAGCGGGATAGTCAGAGAGAACGGAGCGCCACACGCTACGGTCCCTGCATACCTCTTTCGCCTCGTCCACAGTCATTAACCTCTTCGTGCACGCCCTCCGGGGGGTCCTCATGCTTTTTACGTGACCTTCCTCCAGTATCATTGATACTGTGTTCTCGAAGGTCAACCGAGATCTCCCCTTACCTTTCTTGCCGCTCACCTTTGCTTCATATATCTTTCTTACCATTCTTTCATCACTCATCCTCTCGACATGCTCAAACCACCTGAGCACGTTCTTCTTCATTCTTACTTCATACATATACAAAATTACCCAATTTAAGAGTGATATCGAAAATTTGACGTTGTGACGCTAAATGAGGCCGCAACGACCGCATTCACCTAAACCCTTTCAGAATTAGTGCAATACTCATAAAGCTTTATGTCTCACATTAAGTGGAAGTAACATTATAATACGCACCTGTTTTAGATACTTAAATATGTAATTATATATTTTAGCGATAGTGACGCATAGACGATAGTGAGTTTATATTTATTATACAAATATTCGTAATATATACTTAAGTATGTGTACTTATATTTATTGTTATGAAGTATTCTAATTATTATGTATTAAATGTCTGTCGTGGCGCAGAGGCACAAGCTTGCTACTGTAAACGCGACAGGTAGTGGGCTCGATTCCCACTCTAGGAAATGGGATTTTTCATTTTATGGGCTTGGTAACAAAGCAAAGTGCGGTGTTGAGTTCCGCCACTCAGCATGCAATGCCTCAATTCGGCGGAAAGTGGGGAACGGAGTATCTTAACACTAGATTCCCTCTGCCTACCCTGCTATATATATATATATATATATATATATATATATATATACAGTATATACAGTATAGTCCAAAATATTATACTCTAAGTACAGTACGGTTGAAGTGTAGTACAGTTAAAGTATATTATAGTACAGTCTAAGTATAGTGCAGTCCAAATACAGTCCAGTAAAAATACAGTACAATTTAAGTAACGTTTCCTTAAACTTCTTAAACCACATAATTTAGTGCAAAGTGAAGAACAAGTGACGTAATTCTGAAATCCTTCGATTTATATTTAAAATACTGTATATATGTATATTTGTATTTATGTACGTATGTTTATGTATAGTCTATGTTTATATATATTTTTTTTATTTATATTTTGGATTTTTATCTGCTCCGTGCACCCCTTCCCATTTTATATGTTCTCTCCTCTAGTTACAGGTTACCTGGAAGAGATCGCTCTCTTAGCGATAAGGTCGCCCATTGTACTATTATAAATATTAAGATCTTTTTATTTTGTATGTTTCTGGTGCAATAAAGAGTATTTATTATTATTATTATGTATCTCGTTACAGGTTCTCGGGTTCAGAGGAACCCGGTCCTTTGGAAGGCTTGCGTGGGGACACAGGTCCAACACGTAGATGCCCCTTTGAGACAACAATATTTTTTAATCTGACGCATTGACCGGGATCCATCTCTGAGTAACCATAGGCAATTGCTCAGAGATGGTCACCGGTCAATGCGTAGGAGCTATGGAACATATGGAAAACTAAAATAGGGCTATGGAATGGAGTTTGGATAGACTAAGTACTGGGCTATTGATTGAGACTATCGGACGTCCGCCTTTTCGACAGTCTCAAATTGAAAGGTTAGCGGACGGTGACTCGCCTCCCACTAGATGGGCCCCCACAAAACGGCGTAGTGCCTCGGACGCAACATCGGTGTGGTCAGCTAAGGGTGTTGAGAGGTGTGCACCGGTTTCACCATCGCGAGTGAGCTCGTGAGCGGGTTTCCCCGCTATTACGCAGATTGAGCACTTCCACCCTTCCGAACATATTGCTCTTGCGCTCCACTCTGCCGGCCAATGAAGGCAAGCCAGAGGCGGGGGATAAATTACAATTCCCCTCTGGAGATCTCAGGTCCGTGGGGTCGCCACTCCCCAACAGCTCGCCACAAGCTGCCCTGCGGGCTTATTATTATTATTATTACTGGAAAACTGTATACATAAAGTGTTTGCAAACAAATATTACATTTTAGTATGAAATTAAATTTTAAACAATTACTAATTTAAACAATTACTACACGTAAACACTTGACAAAGAGGAGTAACTCAATTTTGGGCCTTTTTTAATTATTTAAGGAAAGTCTAAAATATAAACTTATATTTTAAGTACGACAGCTTATAAAGTTTATTACTATTTTACGCAAAAACTACTGAACGAATCTAGCTTATTCATTACAATAAAACATATGCAAAATATGGTCTTAATATACCGCTATGCGAGAAAAACATATAACAATTTCAAGTTTTTATTTTAAACAACTTTATAAATTGGAGGAAATTGAGAACCTTTCAATTCGACTGTATGTTTTTCTAAATATGTTACCGCACAACATTTTGCTAGGTGAACTAACTGATTTTAATGATTCTTTCTTTATATGATAGCTAATGATTCTGATGTGGGTTCCTTTAAATTTTGTTAAGATTTGATAAGTAGTTTTGGAGTTATTCGTAACAATGTCACTTTTTAGTGCAATTTTCTTTTGTTAAAGTTTTAATTCTAATACGAGTTAGGCAGCTTTTGTTTAAACTTCATACATTTCGGGCGAAGCCACATGTTAAGAACGTACAATATATAATTATTTGGCAACAAAACAATTTAGTGTGTTCTCATCAACTATAAATTAAAATATCCAGCGAGCGAACGTGAGAATTATTTAATTTCATTACATTAATTTCAATTGCTATTTTGTACGTGATTTAATATTTACGTACTATAATTATTAAAATATCATCGTGTCACAGAGACATAAGCGTGCGACTTTAAACGCGACAGGTTGTGGGTTCCATTTCCGCTTGGAGAAGTATTTTTTGAGTAACGGATGGCAAACGAGCAGAAGGACCATCTGATGGTAAGTGGTTACCTTCGCCCATGAACATCTACAACACCAGAGATGTTGACCATCATATTTTGGGGAAAGGATGGGTGGAAAAGGGAAAAACCTGGCTTACATGCCATCGAACCGGAACACATCATAAGATGTTTGGCTGGTCGTCTTTGACATGAAAGTGGTCGCGAGCCAGACGGAGGACGAACCTCCTACCACCAAACTACTGGGATACCCGCCTCTGATGGGACGCTACCCAGCGGCGGAGGGGAATTGTTTTCTAACCCCCTCCCCTCACAGGGAAAAATCATTACTGAGCTAACAGTGAAATACGAGTATACATGAAAAATCAAATTTCCAATACAAAAATAATCCTTGGTAAAAAGAACAAAACGTTACGTTACGTGTGCAAGTAGACAATGACGAACTTATTTTAGTTCCTCGCTTTCATTCTGGTGTATTGATGTAGCGAGAACTTAAGCTTCGTACTTCGTAAGTATTACAATTGTAAAGCTTTTTACAATTGTATGGTTTTGTATGGTGGAATGTGAACGTATAGATTATGGTTTAATTTACGGTGAAGAGGTGTGGGTTCGAATCTTGCTAGGGTAAAATTTTCCGTTCTCCACTTTACATTGTAAATCAAGTGCTTTGCTTTACTAGAGCATAAAAATGTTAAAATTTACATATTAATTATTCCCCCGATGTGAACCCACTATCAATCGTGCTTACTCTCAGGTGTTAGTGCGCCACCCCGATCTCAATCTCAATTCCTACTTGAATTGTAATATTAGTAGATTCTCTTATAGCTCGGTTAAAAAGAACCGAACCTTTGAGAAGGTAATGATTTCAAGTCTCAATGAAATAGTTTCTAAATGGTTTTTTGCTTATAACTTCATTTCATCAATAAAGTACGTATTAAAAAAAACAAAGATTAAAAATGCAATCTCCATATAGAGCAGATACCGCGTTAAGTTCCGCCATTCAACAGACAAATTAGCTTCACGCTTTATCGCCTCGTCCACAGTCATTAACCTCTTCATACATGCCTTCCGGGGGGTTCTCATGCTTTTTACGTGACGTTCCTCCAATATTGATACTGTGTTCTCGAAGTTCAAGTGAGGTCGAGATTGGTATAACTAAATTCATATATTTAAATTATATCCTAAATCTGTCTTAATATTATTATAGTAAATGTTAAATATCTTTGGTAGCTCGGTCTAGTGAATAAAAAGAGCGAGGAATGAAATACAAAACTTTTATCATAATTTATTTAATATGAAGATAAATTAAATATGTCTAGATGTTAGTTCTTTATAAGTATTGCAAAGAAAATTCATAATTCAAGGACAATGTCTAGTAACCGCGATTGGTTGTGGGTTTGATTCCCTCTTGGGGAAACGATAACACTTAAATTGTCTTCATTTTTTCGTTCTGTTTAGTAAAGACACGGCGTTTAGTTCCGCCACTCAACACGCAGCGACAAATGAAGTGCTCAAGGTATTAAATTCACTCAAACAACTTATATATGCGGGTTAAGCGTGAAGCAGGTAGAACTCTTTCATTTCCTAGATCTCCGACGTCAAAGCACAGCGTTTAGTTGCGCCATTTAATAGGTAATGTCTAAATATTCGGCGGAAGATGATGAACAAAATGTCTTAACACTGGGTTCAGTCTGACTACCCTACTATACGAAATAAAGAGTAAAGCATACATACATACATATATACATAGCTTCACGCTGCATCTCGCATATAGCAGGGCAGGCAGAGGGAACCTAGTGTTAAGACACTCCATTCCCAACTTTCTGGCGAATTGAGGCATTACGTGCTGAGTGGCGGAACTCAACGCCGCGCTTTGCCTTGTTACCAAACCCGGGAAATGAAAATACAAAAGTTTTTACATATCCTGGAGTGGGAATCGAAACCACAACTTGTCACATGCCTCTACGCCACGAGAGGCATTAAAGCGTGTTTTTTTTTAGTTTTTATGTATATTAGAAACTTAAAACGATATTGGGTATAGGAGTTTTAAAAGCATCCTCTTAAAGACTCGACTGGGATTCATCTGAGCTACACGCGCGTGAATTATGTAGCGAGTTAGAGCCGGGCTTCAGGACAAGCCCAAGAATAAGCTTACAAAAGTGCTTTGAATAATTTATGTATTTGTCACTTATGTTTGTATATTAAATATGTTAAAATATATGACGCCAGTCTTGCGACAAGCGTGCGACTGTAAATACGACAGGTTGTGGGTTCGATTCCCACTCCAGGAAATGAAAAGTTTAAATAATATTTAGTGTTTTCATTTCCTGGACGGAAAGTGGAGAGATGAGTGTCTTTACACTCACTGTTTTAATTTAAGGAAAAAGTACGAGCCATATTTGGTAATTCCAAATATATATTTGAACATTGTGTTATATTAAGCATATGGTTAAGCAACGACCGAACACTCAGTTCTCTATTTTCTGTCTATGTCTAAAACAATTTAGGTATCAGAATTACAACGCTTTGTTTTATAGAACCGGTCAAATCAAAATAATCTCAGTACATAATATAAACATACTGTAGACTGGAAATCGAAGTCAAAAATATCGTTTGTAAAAGCAAACATTACATGGTAGCTATTGTGTCGCAGTGAGAGAGAAAGCAAAACGAAGTACGGTGTTGAGTTCTGTCACTTAATATACAATATAGAGATTTTTACTCAGAGGATTAATTATACTTAAACAATTTTTATTTCTCCGTCCTGTTAAAACAAAGCATGGCGTTGCGTTCAGCCACTTAATCCCTAATGTTTCGAATTTGTGAGGTAACAAGAGGACTGTCGTAGCGTAGAGGCACAAGCGACTGTAAACACGACAAGCTGGGGGTTCGATTCCCTCTCCAGGAAATGAAAATATTAAATTATATTTAGTATTTTGATTTTCTTACTCTGGTGACAAGGCAAAGCGCGGCGTTGAATTTCGCCACTCAGCACGCTATGCCTTAATAATTAGGTTCTCTGGTTCCCTCTTCCTACCCTGCTATGTGTGGGTTACAGTGTGAAGCATAAAAAAAAGAATAGAACTGAGTGTCTTGACACTAAACTTCTCTCTACCCACTTTACAATCTAATCAGATTTATTTCACAAGTAATGTATTTTTATATAGTATCATAAAGTTATCGTTTAATGCTATGCTAAAGTGTTTATTAGCAATAACCGTTAAACGTCTTTGTTTAATTGAACCGAACATAAAACGTTGGCTAGACGCAATCACTCACGAGGTCTCGACGTTTAAATCTATACTCTACTTGAGTGCTTCGCTACATATTATTTATAATTCGAAACATAAACAGTAAAAATAAACGGAAATAGAATTTTGTTTTAATATTGTTGGAATATTGAAAAATCACTGAATAATACATACATAGCTTCACGCTGTATCCAGCATATAGCAGGGTAGGCAGAGGGAACCGTGCTAAGACACTCCGTTCCCAACTTTTCGCCAGATTGAGCCATTGCGTGTTGAGTGGCGGAACTCAACGCCGCGCTTTGGCTTATTACCAAACCCAGAAAAAGAAAATACTTCATTTCCTGGAGTGGGAATCCAACCCACAACCTGTCACTTTACAGTCGCACATTTGTGCCTCTGCGCCACGACAGGCGTTAAAATATATGTTATGTATATGCCTTAATTAATCTCAATAATATTATGAATACGAAAGTTTGTGAGGATGGATAGATGTGTCTCTTTCACGCAAAAACTACTAAACGAATCAAGATGAAACTTAAAAGTAATACAGCTCATACATCAAAATAACACACAGACAATATTTTTTTTTAACTTCACACTGTATCCCGCACATAGCAGAGTAGGCAGAGAGAAACAGAGAATCTAGTGTTTAAGACACTCCATTCTCTTTCAACAATTCCGTTCCCCACTTTCCGCTGAATTGAGGCAATGCGTGTTGAGTGGCGGAACTCAACGCCAAAACCAAAACCAAACCCAAGAAATTAAAATACTAAATTTTATTTCCTGGAGTGGGAATCGAACCCACAACCTTTCGCGGCACAGTCGCAGGTTTGTGCTTCTACGCCACGACAGGCGTTACTAATACTAACTTAGGCGTTACAGGACTACAATTTAGAAGGATTTTATTATAATTTGAACATAAAATAAGGTTACGTAGTACATACATTACACATGAAAAGTCGAGTAAAGTTCGAAAACATTTATCAACATTATGTTACGGTTAGTTTAAGTTTAGGAGATATTTGAGGTTTACACTTTAGAAGGAAACTAAAGCGATTATCGGACTTAGTGGGTACTGCAGAACCATCTGTGCACGTCTTTTTTATGCTAAGATCATTCTTTATTATTTAGGGACTTCCGGTTTGCAGAATATTGATAAAAGTTTTGTACAAAAGGAAATATTTAATAACTAGTTGTTATCCGCGGCTTCACTCGCGTGGTCAATGGCAGTCCAAGCTACATACTATATGAGTTAACTATGAGTTACTATATAAGTTACTATATGAGTTAGTTATGTGCGCTAGATTTTTTGATAAACAATCATGTCTGTTGAAATATAAAAAAAAACATAATAATAAGTATCTTTTAATTATGGTAGAAATGTTCTCGAATGGTAGCCACTAACCCAACGACGCTCAGTGGGCAGCTCCCTTATCAGGTGGATTGACACCGGAAGCTAGATGTGGAAAGCGCAGGACCAATGCATGGTTCGTTGTATGGTTGAAACAAACGATTAAGAAAGAAAAAAAAAATTTCTGCATACCAGGGTCATAGAGAACTTAGTCTCAAGACACTTCGGTCTCCACTTTATGCCGGAATTTGAGATAATGCGTTTTGAGTGGTGAAACTCATCGCTATGGTTATCTGAGTAGAGAAATGAGAATAATCTAAATATAATCATTCCCCGGTGGGGTTCGAACCCACAACCAATCGTGTGCTTACAGACAGACGCTGTCAGGCAGTGTGATACACTGTGCCACAATAGCCTTAACAAAAATTAAAAATCATAACTGAAATATTAGCACAAAATTTTAATTACACGAAAAAACTTTGTTAAATTCGCCATTTTTTGCGAAAGTTTAAAATTATTTCTTTTTCAAAATTTCATAAAATTTCACAAAAAACTTTTCAAATTATATTCAGAATTGAGGAATCAAACGTAACTCCGCGAACAAACGGACTACAGCGACAATAAAGGCCGCTAACAGCTACAAGTGGTACAGATTCGCGTAAAGTTTTTAACGCTAGACGAATTTCAATGAGCGGACTTTCATGTCATTTTGTTGTACGGAAAATGTTCTGATTTTATGTAAATTGGAATCGTTTTTTTTTTTTTTTTATTTTGTAGAGATATTTAAGTGACCAATCACTCTATATTGACTTTTGGTCTATTTTTGACTTTTGGTATATTTTTGACTTTTGGTCTATTTTTGACTTTTGACTTGTATGTTGAGTGGTGGAAGATAATGCGTTTTGTTTAGACAGGAAATATTTCTTTTTCGATTTATGCTTTATTCCGTATAGCAAGATTGTCAGAGAGAACCTACTATCAACTAAGACATTTCGTTCTCTTTTCTGTTGCATGTTTCGGTTTTAAGTAAGTTGGACTAGCGTTTATCTATATTTTTATTTGTAATTGTGAAAATACTTAAGTGATAAGACACTCTGTTTTCTATGTTTTGTCTATTTTTGAGCCGTTTTGGGTGGCAGAACTTAATATTCTTTGTTTATGTAAGAAAAGTAATTTTTAGAGAATTCTTATTTGTTCCGCAAGGCTGGGTGGATAGTAGAGTGGGAACCTAGTGTCCAGATACTCTGTTTTCCACTTTCCACCTGAATTTTAGATAAATATCTTCTTACCGTCTTACAAGACTCAGATGTACTACCACAAAGATAAACTGATGGTCTACTCTGAACAATGAACTGACAATAAATAAGAAGAGCAAGTAACCATATTGATTGGAAGTCCAAATAAGAGATCTATACCCAGTATGTGAACAAGCCTAAGGACGTCGAGCTTCGTCAACTACTAACATAGCGTTTTTTTTTCACCTTCACGCTGTATCCCGCATATAGCAGGTTAGGCAGAGGGAATAAAAAAACCTAGTGTTGAGACACTTCGTTCTTTTAAGATTTCCGTTTCCTACTATCAGCAGAATTAAGACATTACGTGCTGAGTGGCGGAACTCAACGCAAAGTTATAATTAAAAAATTTGGACCCTCCGAAATATATGATTCATGAACGTTCCTTTAATAATGGAATAATAAATATATTTTCTTATTTGATCCTCTTACGATCTAAATTAATTATTTATATAAATATTTACGAAAAACAAGCTAACATGGATAAGAGTATAATTCTAATAACATTCCAAGTGTTTTAATTAAGTCTGGAGCTGAAAATGAAAGTATATACTAATTAATAAATTCTATAATATTATGTAGAGGCCATCGTGGTTGTGTTTTTCTGTAAAGGCGATTGTTGTAGGTTCGATTCCCACTCGATGAATACCAAAATTGGATCAAATTGAATGGTAAAATAAAAATATTTTAATGTTTCTCATATTTTTTTATTGTTTTATCGATTTTAAAAATGTAGAAGGTTATCAATTCTATTATATTTTTTTATATATGTTGGTGATTATGTTTTTATATGATAACTAGTGCTTCTCATGTCATTTAATCAAGATCTGACGTGTAGTTTTAGAATTATTAATAATTGTACTTTTTGGTGCATTTTCTTTGCTGTCGGTTTTCCTTTTAATTTGTTCCATTTGTTCTATATTTGTTTCAGTTTTATAAAAAATAATATCGTAACAAGGAAAAGTGCGGCGTTGAGTTCTGTCACTTGACACGCAATGCCTCAATCTAGAGGAAAGTGGGGATAGGAATTATACAAAGAGAATGGAGTGTCTTAACATTAGGTTCTTAGGTTCCCTCTGCCTACCCTGCTATATGCGGGATACAGCGTGAAGCTAAAACAAATAAAAAAATACCCAATAATATGTTACATAACCGTTTTCCAGATAACTTTAAACGCAATAGTAAAGAATAAAGAGTTTTTGACTAATCCGTCGTGTCTGAGCCGCGCACTTCGCTGAGTTATAGCGCGTTACCACTATATTATGACCTCGTTCTGTTTTGTTTGATACTTTTACCTTTTATTATTTTGTGAATAAATGTTACTTTACTTATTATATTAAGCATTTGAATATCATTATGGTATAGTAGATAAGATATTGATATTGGTTGTGGATTCGATTCCTACTTGAAGAAATGATTATATATATATTTTTTTTTTAATTTTTTCCGCTTTGGTGTAGTTCGGGGCGCAGAGGCACAAGCGTGCGACTGTAAACGCGACAGGTTGTGGGTTTGATTCCTACTCCAGGAAATAGAACTTTTCATTTCCTGGGTTTGGTAACAAGGCAAAGCGCGGCGTTAAGTTCAGCCACTCAGCACGCAATGCCTCAATTCGGCGGAAAGTGGGGAACGGAGTGTCTTAACACTAGGTTCCCTCTGCCTACCCTGCTATATGCGGGTACAGCGTCTCTACCCACAATCTCTTAGTTTGGAGGGTAGTAGAGTTTATTAGAAGGTGGAGGACATAGTGTCTTGTCACTAGAGTAGGGGTACTCCTACACGGGATAAAGCGTGAAGTATGGAATTATATAAGACAAAAACAATACAAAATGTTAACTCAAAATCTGTAAACTATTTTATGTGATATAAATATTACAACCAAATGTTTTCCACGGCCACTTTTAATTTTTTTTAAGCTTCACGCTGTGTCCCGCATATAGCACGGTAGGCAGTGGAAACCGGAGACACTACGTTCTCTTTCATACCCCACTTTCCGCCGGATCGACGTATTGCGTGCTCAGTGCCCGAACTCAACGCCGCACTTTGCCTTGTTATCAGACTCAGGATATGAAAATACTAAACATTGCTTAAAATTTTCATTTCCTGGAGTGGGATTCGAACTCACAACTTGTCGCGTTTACAATCACACGCTTGCTTCGCCACGACAGCCGTCATACACTCTTAATAATAATTTCATCCCCGTCTCATAAGTACAAGAATGATAAATAATTATTTTCAAGACGTACAATTTTCCTCACCATTATTTTCTTTACTGCGAAAAGTAAATTAGGCACGTGTGAAACACAGAATCTGGGTGTGGGCGAAGGAAAACACGATGTCTTAATGATGAACTTTGTGATGTAATTCTGCCTTTGTTTTTTATATATAGGAGTATACTGGTTTTGTTTTTATATTTTTGATTAGTAAAAGAGAATGGACGATACGTGTTAAGTGGCGGAACTTAACGCTGTGCTTTGTGTTACTATAGAGGATCTATGAAAATACTATAGAGATCATTCTCACGAATGAGAGTAAAATTGCGTATACAATCAAATAATGTCCCATCTTTTTAAAAAATATTAGGTAGAGAGAAAGACATTGGACAGTGGAAGCGAGTGTTGATGTGTGTTTTAAACTTACCTTTTTACACGCAAGTCCCAGGTACTACGAGCTTCTCTATGCAGCGTGATAAGCCCACTACTTGCACGGTAAATTCATGGAACGCAAAGAAGTTTGATCTCTTTTAAATATTTTTTTTTAACTTCACGCTGTAACCCGCTTATAGCAAGGTAGACAGAGGTAACCTAGTGTTAAAGCACTCCGTTCCCTACTTTCCGCCGAATTGAGTCATTGCGTGCTCAGTGGCGGAACTCAACGCCGCGCTTTGCTTTGTTACCAAACCCAGGAAATGAAACATTCCATTTCCTGGAGTGGGAATCAAACCCACAACCTGTCGCATTTACAGTCGCACGCTTGTGCCTCTGCGCCACGACAGGCGTTATATATAATGTGCTGCCGCCGATAATTAACGAATTACCCTGAGCTGTGTTGCACAAAAAATATTATAAAAGAAAGGCTAAAATAATATATCTTTTTAAATTGCGTGTTCTCATAACAATTAAAGTTTTAGTTTTAATTAAAGTTTAAGTACTAAATTATAACATCGGCTCAAAGAAACTGGGTGTCATCGCCAGAGCGAGACAGTACTTCACGCCAAAACACCGGTTGGCCCTGTATAGGGCTCAGGTTCGGCCTCATATGGAGTACTGTTCTCACCTCTGGGCTGGTGCACCCCAGTATCAGCTTGAACCATTTGATCGCATACAACGCAGAGCCATTCGAATCGTTGGGGACCCGGTAATCTGTGCAGGGCTTGACACTTTGGCGTTGCGTAGAGACGTGTCCTCGTTGTGCGTTCTCTATCGCATATA
>JAKGSA010002853.1:0-12698 GCA_033558755.1 Philaethria dido
TCATTTCCTGGGTTTGGTAACAAGGCAAAACGCGGCGTTGAGTTTCTCCACTCAACACGCAATGCCTCAATTCGGCAGAAAGTGGGAAACGGAGTGTCTTAACACTAGGTTCCTTCTGTCTACCCTTCTATATGAGGGATACAGCGTAAAGCTATGTATGTATATATGTATCTTAAGTATGTGGCAGTGTTAGTAATATTTATTTCAGATACATAATTATAAATATATTAGTATTATTTATTTTTTTTTTTTTTTGGTGGTAGGAGGTTCGTCCACGCCGGCCCGCGACCAATAACAAGTTCAAAGACGAACAGTGCCAAATATCTTATGATGTGTTCCGGTTCGATGGCATGTAAGCCAGGTTTTCCCCTTTCCCACCCATCCTTTCCCCAAAATGTGGTGGTTCCGATAGCGGACTACTACGTTATCCTCCCTTTCCATCTGTATCCTCTAGGTTGGCAACGCATCTAGTACATCTCTTGTGTTGTAGATGTTCATGGGCGAAGGTAACCACTTACCATCAGGCGGTCCTTCTGCTCGTTTGCCATTCGGTATCCATAAAAAAAAAAAAAAACTAAATATTATTCTATATCTTATTATAATATTCAGTAATATAAGGTTGCTGCCAACAATAAAAGTGAAATAATGAAACTACATTTCAACTTAAAGTGAAAATTATCTTGTTTCTTATGAAAACTAAAACAAACAAGGGAAGTAGATGCCTTAAAAGTTTTTAACTGTAGCGTATTTTGTTCAGTTTTGTAATATGCAAGTAAGCTAATAGAAACGTACAACATAAACATATATACTGTTTTATTAGTAAGAATATTTTTTACACTATAGGTATATATTTTGAAAATTTTAAACCATTGTCTTGAGAAAGTTGCAAAGGTTTGAGAATTAAGGCTTGTAAAGGTTTGAGAATTGTAAACCATTGTCGAATATAAAAAAAAAAAAATAGTCCCGCTGAGTTTCTTGCGCCGGTTCTTCTCAGGCCTGAGGCATTAAATTTAGTGAACCGGTGGTAAATTATTTGAAGTTCAAAAAATGAAGCTTGTAACTTCTTATTTTGAATAAAATTATTTGACTTTGACTTTGACTTTGAAATGTTATCCATATATAAATAGGTGAAGGAAAAACTTTGGACCCCTTTTTACGAAAATTACGTGGACAGAAGAGCATGAAACTCGGCACACTTATAGTTTATATAGCGAAGGAGTACACAATGATTATATT
Organism: Philaethria dido; assembly: GCA_033558755.1. NCBI lineage: Eukaryota > Metazoa > Arthropoda > Insecta > Lepidoptera > Nymphalidae > Philaethria > Philaethria dido. Next base: position 1,237 of record JAKGSA010002853.1, read on the forward strand.
TTCTAAAAATAATGTATAAAATATATGAAATTAATAAAATAAATGTTAAACACACTACCATGATTCGACATCCACGTTTGTATAAAGTGACATACAGTCACTACGCAATGCGTTATTAACGCGTTTACGGGGACTCTAGTTGAGATAAAACTGCATCAAAATCGTTATAACTCAATGAAATCAAAATATTTTTAATCACACGTTTAAGCATGTATGGCTTAGTGATCAGAGCGCTTGGACGGTTGGACGGTTTGTTGAGTTCCAGAAGAACCTATTGTTAAGACACTCCGTTCCCAAAGATCTCATTAAATATAATTATTACGCTGAGAGGAAATCGAACACACAATCGAGCTTACAATCCTTCCCACTGCATCAAAATTACCTCTAAATTTCTTATGATTTTGTTTAAAATAAAATAAAAATAATAATTCTTTCACTAATTGTCTTATATCTCATGAAAAAGAAAGTAAATTTTCCTTTTACAATATAGTCTTGTTTTTGTAATTGATTAAGCGTTCTGTAAAAGTGGTCGAGACAAAAAGCCGGCTCACTGGTTACCTGTCAGACCCTCCATTCATCTTACATTTGGTTTTAATTTTTTTCATGGCTTTCTTTCGCTGTGTCTGTTCTTTCACTTAATAATCCTTTTGAACACGAACGAATTATGTAATTTGAGTTATAAAAGATTTTTTTTTTTTTCAAATTATTTTTAGGGTATTTTTTTATTTTTTAATTGTTCGTCGATTCGTAAGTAATCGATATTTAATATAATAATTGTACCACAATGGTACAGTATATACATATATACATAGCTTCACGCATATAGCAGGGTAGGCAGAGGGAACCTAACAACCTAGTGTTAAGACACTCCGTTCCCCACTTTCCGTCGGATTGAGGCATTGCGTGCTGAGTGGCACGTGAAATGAGATAAGATTAAGTAACGATTGTACCACATGAGAATGATACATTCATTTCTTCGCTCTGGTAACATAAGACGTAGCGGTAAAACCCTCTGCTCAACACGCAATGTGTGTGTCTCGGGTGGAAAGTGGAGAATAGAGTATCTTGACACTAGGTTCTCTCTGATAACCTCTAAAATCTGTTATGCGAGAGAACGCGTGAATCTGTTATACAATTTGCTGAATTCGTAACTAGGACTTGACTGCAGATGGTAAATGCCATTTCATAATAATGTTGTTGACATGTTGTGTAAATTTTATGAAAAAGCTTAAGATTTGCATTAGATCTATATGAACTTTATCAAGTTAACCAAGTCATAAATTCAATAGCCTTGTTAATCGCACGTTAGTGACAGTTTTTAAAGAAAAGTAACAGTTACTGTATTTCTCGATTATATATTTTATTACACGAATAGTACAAAAAGTCATAATAAAAAAGTGTACTCAGAAGGTAAGTATTTAATTTAAAAGAGACATTGTGTTAAGTGGCGGAACGTCGCGCTTTGTTTCAACAGAACGGGGTAATGAAAATAATTTAAATACAATTATACCCCTGAGCGGGAATCGAACCGATGGCAAACGCGTTTACAATCAGGCTCTATCCCACTGAGCCACGATGATCTCACTATCTTAATTTAAGCTTCATTCATTTCATATCCATGTAACCTATATACGCTACAGATATTTAAATTTAAAATCATCTACATCTCGAAAAACGTAACTAAGTTACGTAACAGAGTTTACTAAAAGGCGAGAAAGGTTCCGAATATTTATATACAGGAGGGATACATAATGAATGGTGTAAGTTAGTAAACTGGTGTACCAACAAAGATTATTTTTACCAACGTATTTTGAACTTTACCACTTTGTTTTAGAGTTCAAAATGAAATGGTAAAACTAAGATAAAATGTAGTCGTAATTTATTTATTGCCGCATCGTTTTATTATAAATGAATGTATATTAATGATCATTAATGTATTGTTGGGAAAATAATGAAATATCATTATTTTTCTTATTTATCATTAGATGTTCCTAAAAAGTTTCATGATTATTTTAGGGAGATTCCTTAATCCATGTTTAAGAGATCTACTAGTTAGTAATATTGTAAACGCGAAAGTTTGGTAGTATGTATGTTTGTTACTCTTTCACACAAAAACTCCTGAACTGATCTAGATGAGAGATAAGATAGATAAGGATAAAAGATATTTATTCAAAAAATATTTTACAAATTGAGCAGCCGAGACTTCCCAGTAAGTAGTCAAAGACACTTGTGTTGGAAATGTCTCGTTTCTCCGTTGGCTTAACAATAACATAATACATATAACTTAATAGTAACAAAGCCGTGTGTGTGTGTGTGTGTGTGTGTGTGTGTGTGTATATGTAGATGAAAGTTTACTGTAATATTATTATATACTAAATAAACTGGTTCTACGTTAGATTTCTACTCGAGGACATGATTGTATTTGAATTATCTTCATTTTTTCATTCTATTAAGACAATGCTCAGCGTTAAGTTTCGCCATTCAACACACAATGTCTCTATTTACCCCAGAAAATGGAAAACGGAATGTCTTTGACTCCTAGCATAGCAATGCGAGTAAGGTCGTGAAGCTGTTTTTTTAGAATTTATATATGTATATAAATAGCTTGACAATGACGTCTGTCGTGGCGCAGAGGCACAAGCGTGCGACTTTAAACCCGACTGGTTGTGGGTTCGATTCCCACTCCAGGAAATGTATTTTTTTATTAACTGGGTTTGGTAACAAGGCAGAGCGCGGCGTTGAGTCCCGTCACTCAGCACGCAATACCTCAATTCGGCGGAAAGCGGGGAACGGAGTGTCTTAACACTAGGTTCCCTCTGCCTTATAGGTATGCGGGATACAGCGAGAAGCTATGTACGTATATACATATATATAATGCTTAGCTTACTGAGTGACTGACAATAACGTACACTGGAAATTACTGGCAATATAATGGGTACTAAGATAGTATTTCTGTAAATTTCTACGAAAATTGTCAAATTTTAGCTTATAATAGCTAGTTCACGTAAACGAAGCCACGATATACAGGTAGTATTAAATATAACGATTCATAAACAGAAAATGTGACGTAAAAAAAATAAATTTTAAGTAATATAAAAATATTGCAATGCGATATTCTTATCAGTGTTGAGGCCACGCTCGCTCCGGCCATTCGAGTGCGGTACATTACCAATCCTATCCGTAACGTATAAAAATATCTATATCTTTTAATGTTTTTCACACAGATGGTTATATTCGGTTATATTATTTTTTGTTTTTTGAGGTACAGTTGTGGCGCAGAGGAACGTAAATGCGACAGGTTGTGGGTTCGATTTCCACTCCAAGAAATTAAATATTATATAATATTTAAAATTTTCATTTCCTCGTTTGTAACGAGGCAAGGCGCAGAATTGAGTTCTGCTATTTAGCACATAATGCCTCAATTTGGTAGAAAGTGGAGAACAAAAATGTCAAAAGAAAACGGAGTGTCTTAACACTAGGTTCTCAGGTTCCCTCTGCCTATCTTGCTATGTGCGGGGTACAGCGTGAAGCTAAAAAGTAATTATTAAATTAATTATTAAAGTAATTAGTAAATATTAAATATTATTTAATATTTTCATTTCTCGAAGTGGGAATCGAACCCATAACCTGACGTGCTTACAGGCACACACTTGTGCCTCTGCGTCATGACAGGCCTCTTATAGCAAAAAAGCTTTAGTTAAAATATAATAAAGACATCAAATTACTTCAAAACCGCCCAAGCCTGTAATTACCATGTAGACGATATTGTAAGGAATTTTGCGATATGAATGTTAAATATATGTAGTCAGGTTATTTAGTAATTTACGTTCTATTTTATGATCTGAAAATGTACTGTTAACTTTAAGTGGTAATAAGTTAGTTTAAGTGAGCCATTATGATACGTAATGAAGTTTTTCTTGCTAGAAAATCTAATCCACAGAGAAGTACACCTTTTCCCTAAATGAATCCATTTAAATTGTTATTTTACATTGTATGGTGGAACTTAACGCCGCGCATTGTCTTGAAGGGAGAGAAGAAAACTATAATAAGAAAATAATTTAAATATATATAATCGTTTCTTCAAGTGGAAATCAAACCTACAACCAATCGCTCTTACATTCGCGCTGTCCCAGTATGCCATAATGGCCTAAAATATTTAATATGTAATTGAAATTTATTCGTTGTCAAACTTAGGTGGTCAGAGAGAACCTAGGATTAACCGAAATTCACCGTTCTGCATTTTCTTTTAAAGGAAACATTACCATGTTATCGCGGAACTCAACGCCGCGATTAACCTTACTAGAGCGAAGAGAAAATGACTCTTTTCCACTGTGCCATGATAGCTATAAAATTATTCACGTTAAATGTACCAACAGTGACCCAAAACGATTAAATCTTTAAACAGTCCGACCAATAAAGGGAAAACGTGAAAAACTGTTAAAATGCTAAGTAATACATCGATACCAATTGCTGTATCAGTTCAATCAATGCTACATATTGAAAGAATCGAAATTAAAAAAACGCAATTTCGATTACCGCCCGTTCTTGTATGCGACCGGTGTGGTATTAAAATGGTATGTGGTACTCTTCTGTGATTAAAGTTGGTACAGTTTTTGTATATATTTTGTGGTATTTTTTAGGTATATATGGATATTGATATCTTTTGTGAATTGATTGTTGAGTAAATTTTGTATTGTAATATAGTTTTTTTATTTAAAGTGTTAATCATAAAGTTATAAAGAAAGCATATTTAGTTTTACGTCACGTTGGCGAAGTAAATTGTTGTCAACTGGTACTCCTAAAAGCTAGAAAATAACAAACGGAATAGAATATTTGTACGTACCTACTTAACTTCACGGTTTATCCCTAGCGGGGTAGTCAGAAAGAACGGAGCGCCAAACTCTACGGTCCCTGCATACCTCTTTCGCCTTGTCCACAGTCATTAACCTCTTTATGCATGCCCTCCGGGGGGTCCTCATGCTTAGAATATTTGTAGAAAACATAAAAAAAATAATATTTCTAAAAATCTCCCTACAGATATGATAAAAACAAAAATAATTTGTAGCAAGCGTATAAGAATTTCGACGCAACCGGATGGTTTAGTGGTCAGAGCGTTTGGACGGTTTCCAAGATTTCGGGTTCGATTCCTGCTGCGTTCAAATATTTATACGTTTTCTAAATATGTTTTTCGTTTCCTGATTAAAACTTTAAAAACTTGTAAGAAGCATATAAATATTTCAACGTAGATAGCACGTACAGCTTACCTGACAGAAAACTAGAAAATTTTCAATTTTTTTTTACATCAGAATAAAACTTATGTTTTATTCTAACTACTACAATTTATAAAGATTTTTGTATATGTGTCACAATATTTAACTTTTTTTTTATTTTCAAGCGGAAGGTGAAGAACGGAGAGTTTTCACAATAGATTCTCTCAAACCAGATAAAGCGGGAATCTGCTACAATATTGATTACAATTTGCCTTCCAATTTCACTATTTTTGCTTAAGACTCTAGAGTTTTAGATTTGAAGTAAAGTAGCCACTTGTACAGGTGTCTTCGAAATTTCAAACAAGTTTGACAAGCAAGTAGGAAAGTTTTGTGCTTAACCTTCTTTAAATACACTTATTGTAATTATTTGAGAAGGTAAAAGATACAATTTTAGCTATAAATAAACTAACTAAGGTAATATTTTACTAAATATTCATGTATTTTTATTTCCCCGCTTTGGTAAAAAGGCAAAGTGCGGCGTTGAGTTCCGCCATACAGCACGCAATGCCTCAATAAGGCGGTAAGTGGGGAACTGAAGTTGTAATAAAATGGAGTGGTCTCAGGTTAATGATTATTAGAAGGAATATTTGTATTATTTTCTAGTTACCATTCTAATAAAGCGCGGCGTTTAGTTGCACCACCTAACATACAATGGCTTGAAATCAGGCAGCAAATATTGAACGGAGAGTCTCGACACTAGGTTCTACGCTTACTGTGTGAGATAATATATCATTTACCACATTTAAAAATATTATTCATACTAAACCATAAACTTTATACTAAAACAACAACACAATTTTAATTTCAAAACCAAATTCGTTCAGGATTCTCACAATTATGTTTCGCTTCTAAATTGTCTTAGCACTTTGTCAAACAGACGCGCGGAATACATACATATTAAAGAGAGGGGGTGGGGAATTATAAATCAGTCACGAAGCTAGAAAAGCTATTTGACGGGTTGCTAAGTAAAGAATTTTTTATATATACATCTTATATTTTAAAGGCCATCATGCTGTAGTATGTTTGACAATAAACACCATTGGTTGTGGGTTCGATTCCCGTTCAGAGTGACTTTTTAGCACTTATATATATTTTTTGCTTATAACATTTTTTTTATGAAAAGTGGGGAACGGAGTGTCTTAACTCTAGGTTTCCTCTGCCTACCCTGCTATATGCGGGATACAGCGTGAAGCTATGTATGTGTATGTGTATTTTTTTTAGCTCAGCTAAGATAAAACGTGTCATTGAGTTCCGAACTTAACACAATATAATGAAGGTGGTGGCGAACGGAGTATCTCGACACTAGATTATCTCTATACCCACTATGTGGGTTAAAATACCTTATAAAAAATATAAACTTATTATTTGTACTATGCCATAAACTTTGCCCTAAAACAAGAACAAAATTTTAATTTTAAATTTATTTTTTATTATGCTAAGTAAAGAATTTTTTATATGTACATATTATATTTTAGAGGTTCATTATGTCCTAGTGGGATGTCTGTTAAATTAAAACGCGATTGATTTTGGGTTCAATTCCCATTCGGGATGACTATTAATTATATTTTCCTGCTTTGGAAAAATAAAGTGTGGAGTTCCGCCTCTCAATACACAATATCTTCATGAAAATGGAGAGTAGAGTGTCTTAACACTACGTTCTCTCTGTAAACTAGGCGTAAAAAAGCGTAAGTCTAAGAAAACATAATAAATTTTAATCTATATATATATATAAATAAGTGAAGCAAAAACTTAATACCTCTTTTTGGCACATTTATAGTTTATATAGAGAAGGAGTGCAGAATTATAATATTTTTTTTAAATAATGTATAAAAAGTATATTAAATTAATATAATAAATGTCCATATTTATACAAAGTGACATATACATTACTAAAGACAACGCATTGTTAACGCGTTAATGGGGACACTAGTATTTTTAAAATATTATTCCCACGCTAAGGATAACTAAAATATATTAGAAAATCAATAAATAAATTAACGCAGCAGGACTCGAACTCTCGCCTCTTGGAAACCTTCCAAGCGCTTTAGCCAATTAAACTATACGAGTACGTTTGTTGAATGAATTCAAATTTTAATATGTTTTTATTGAATATTTTTTATATAGATACATTCTGTTATACTATGTATATGTGTTAAGACACTCCGTTCTATTAAAATTTCTTTTCCCCATTTTCATCGAATTGAGCCATTGCGTGCTGAGTGGCAGAACTCTACTCTAATCGTTTCCAGAGAGGAGAAATGATTACTAAATATTAATTATTATAAATATTTAATATTTTCATTTCCTGGAGTAGGAATCGAACCAACAACCTATCGACGACGACTGACACTTATACTTGACACCCTAGTCCAAGAAATTGCTTGTAAGGTTGCATAACTCAACGCCGTGTCTATTAAAATACAAAATTCTTGCTACAAAATACCTAATGGGTTTATTATTGACACGTCTAAGTACCAAAGTCGACAGGAAGTGCTCGAATATGTTGGTGACATTTACTTCCGGTAAGTACTGTAAGTTGTAAGTTATATAAATAGGATTACTTAGACCATAGTGGCGCAGAAGAACAGCATGTGCCTGTAGACATGAGTTGTTGTAGATTTGATTCTCATTAAGGGAAATGATAATTTTTCAATTTTTTTTGTCTCTGCTCTTCGTGGCGTTGGGTTCCGCGATTCATCGTGCAATGTGTCGTAGTCAGCGGAAATTGTAAAACAGTGTTTTGATACTAAATTCTGGTTGCTTTGTAAGATTAAGCGTAAGCCTGTAAATAAAATATTTTATTAAAGTGTTATTGATACACTTAATTAGTGAATAAAATTGTAGAAAAACATATAGAAATTTGGCTCGTACTTTTTTTTACCAGATTGGAGACGTATAAACAGTTTTTTTTTAACTTCACGCTGTATCCCGCATATAGCAGGGTAGGCAGAGGGAACCTGAGAACCTAGTGTTAAGACACTCCGTTCTCTTTCAATAATTCCGTTCCCCACTTTCCACCAGATTGAGGCATTGCGTGCTGAGTGGCGGAGCTCAACGCCGCGCTTTGCCTTGTTACCAAACCCAGAAAATGAAAATACTTCATTTCCTAGAGTGGGAATCGAACCACAACCTGCATTTACAGTCGCACGCTTGTGCCTCTGCGCCACGACAGGCGTTATAAACAATTATAAAATTTAATTCTGGGGATAGAAACACAACCAATTGTCTATTGTCAGACACCTAACTACTCAACATCGGTCTTTGTAAAATGAGATGATCATGTAAAATATATGCCATTATATAGTTTTGTTTATCACATATAAGTATGTACATATCTATTATACTTTTATATTTGCTTGCTTTTCTTTTACGCGATTGGTTATGGGTTCGATTCCTGCTCGGAGGACGATTATAATTATACTATTTCAATTTCTCCACTCTGTTTCGACAAAGCACGGTGTTGAGTTCCGCCATTTAACATCCTATGTTTCAAATTCGGAGGGAAAGCTGTGGAGTGTCCTGACAGTAGGTTCACTCTATCTGATTCTATTTATATTGCTCCGCTTACCATATAAATGTATATCATTATTATACTATTATATTAAAAAGCATCTCTACATGACTACTTACTTCCAGTCTACCTCATCTCTAGGTTAGCTTTAGCATGTATGAGGTTTTTTTTTATTACTTTAGAATTTTTAATTAAAAACGCGTAGATTTTTCTCTACTTGTAATATGTTGTATTTCTTCTAAGGTAAAAGCTGTTATATAATAAGATTACTTTAAAGGTGCTATGCTACTAATATTGTAAGTGCGAAAGTTTGTGGGGTTGGATGTTTGTTACTATTTGACGTAAAAAATGCTGAACAGATCGGGATGTAACTTCACAGTTGTATAGTTTATATATCAGAATTGCACTTGTACTATAATTAATAAAATAATTGTGTAATTTGGCAATAGTATAACGATAAGAGTCAAACGCTGTCATTACTTTCTGATGAGCATTTAGTTACATATTCTACATAACTATTTAGTTCGGTTATAAATTATATTCTTTTTTTCAACTTCACGCTTTATTCTGTATAGCAAGGTATACAAAGAAAGCCTAGTATTAAGACGCTCCATTCTCCGCTTAGTTTGAATTAGAGACATTGCGTGCATTTACAAATTATTTTACCATTTAATTATTAGTGGGAAACGGAGTGTCTTAACACTAAGTTCTCTCTGCCTACCCTACTATATGCGGGATACAGCGTGAAGCTAAAAAAAAATAGTATTGTCAAAAATAAAAGGAAAACATAAGTATAAATCTCAGTATCTCGTTTCCAGAAAACTAGTTAAAGACAAAATTGGAAAAACAAATATTCTTTGGATTACAGCATTTTCGCTTAAATAAGATTTTATTCTTTCAAGATTTCAGTCTCAAGGCAACACCGAGCAAAGCAAAATGCACCGCAATAAATTATTCATTTTTCCCTACCGTGGAGACTTAGGAAGTCCAAAATGTCACAACTTGGACGCGAGCCAACGTAAATAATTTTATGAAATTTAATAAATATTTTATATATTAATGTTATTTAACTAATTAGTAATACTAGTGTCCCCGTTGATGCGTTAATAACGCGTCCTAGCAACGTATGTATATGTCACTTTACATAAACATGGATGTTAAACCATGGTAGTGTGTGTAACATTTATTTTACACTCTAGTCTAGCATTTTGCACTCCTTCTCTATATATGCTATAACTATAAGTGTATTTTTGCTTCACGTATTTATATATAAATACTATATTTGCCCTGCGACATCGTTTGCGTGAATTATAGAACCTAAACTACCGATATTTTTCTGTTTTCGTTGATATTTCCAGAAATGCTATCTTAGTGCTTTTCTACAGACTAATTTAAATTTAAGCGTTCTATGGCCAGTAGTTTTACTAGTGTGTTGTATGACAGTTGCTCAGTAACATAGCATTTAATATAAAATCAAGTCAAAGCATCGTTCTCCATTTACCGGCGAAATTCGAAAATTTGCGAATAAAACGGCGGAACTCAACGCCGCGTTACATTACTAGAGCGAGAAAATGAAAAAAAATTAAATTACGGTTTGGTAACAAAGCAAAAGTTGAGTTCTGCCTCTCAGCACGCAATGCCTTAATTCGGCGGAAAGTGGAGAACGGAGTGTCTTAACACTAGGTTCTCAAGTTCCCTCTGCTTACACTGCTATATGCGTGATACAGCATGAAGCTAAAAAGAAAAAGAAATAACCTCATAACCAAAAATTAAATAATTCATCATATATAAGAATTCAAGAGATTCAGCATTTTTTGGCACAGCGTTCCTATAACATAGCTTGACAAGTACCCCATACCTCAATTCCTGACGGTTAATGGTCGAGAAACTACGTTAGCAATTTTATGTGGCTCCCGGCTCCCATACTTTAGCTCCTTGTCCCGGCTAAGTTACGGCAGATGTAAGGCGCTCCTTGAATTTAAACAGTAGTGTATATTTTTAAACATGCTGTATGTACAAGTTTGTGTTAAATGGATTTTCTTGGGAAATTGTTGTTTATTGCTTTTGGAAATATTATTTTATGTGATTTTAGTTTGTTTTTGGGTTTGAATTGTAAGTTTTAAAATTAATTCTTACAAGTGCCCTCGTTGACGCGTTAACAACGCGTTGTCTTTAGCAAAGTATATGTCACTTTATATAGACATGGATGTCAAACCATGGTAGTGTCTGTAACATTTATTTTGTTCATTTATTTCAATATATTTTTTATGCATTATTTTTAAAAGATGTAAACATTCTGCACTATTTTTTTATATAAACTATAAGTGTGCCAAATTCCATTCTCCTCCGTCTTTATAATTTTCGTAAAAAGGGGTACACAGTTTTTACTTTACGTATTTATATATATATATATATATATATATATATATATATATATATATATATATATATATATATATATATGAAAAATATAGTGTTTAATTCCCTATTAATAAATGATAATTGACTTAAGCTTACAGTAACAGTTCTTGAATTATATTTAAATTATTTTCATATTCTCGCTGTAGTAATACAAAGTGCGACGTTTAGTTACGCCACTCAACACAAAATATCTCAACATCGTGCAAAAATTATAATAATTGAGTGTCTTAACACTAAAAACGTGAAGTTATATGTACTAA
>JAKGSA010002855.1:0-12669 GCA_033558755.1 Philaethria dido
TCCCCACTTTCCGCCGAATTGAGGCATTGCGTGCTAAGTGGCGGAACTCAACGCAGCGCTTTGCCTTGTAGAAAATGCAAATACTTACATTTCCTAGAGTGGGAATCGAACCCTCAACCTGTCGCATTTACAGTCGCACGCTTGTGCCTCTGCGCCACGACAGGCGTTATTCCCTACATGTAAATTATTTAAATTTATCCACTGTGTTATCTTCAATGTCTCGATTTTGATGAAGAACGAAGTAACTTGACGCTCAATTCTCCTTGCCTACTACAGCAGAGTTAAGACACTTCGTTCTTACCACTTGTTACGTCACATACACCGTGCACCCAAGATTTTGTGTAAGAATAACATTTTTATCTATATAGAAAGTAACTGAAAATGAAAGAAAATATTTTCAAAATGTTAATATATGAGACATTGCAGAGGACGAAACGAACGAAATTAACGAAGCACGTTTTTATCGAACTACGACACTTTTTTTAATATGATCATCTTTATAGGGAGATTTTTTATAAATTACCGCCACTTCACGGTTATTTGTATAACTTGCCATTCTGAGAAATGATAACATATCAATTATTTTCATTTATCTACATACATACATAGCTTCACGTTGTATCCCGCATATTGCTGGGTAGGCAGAGGGAACTTAGTGTTAAGACATTCCGTTCCCCACTTTCCACCGAATTGTGGCATTGCGTGCTAAGTGGTGGAACTCAACGCCGCGCTTTGACTTGTTACCAAACCCAGAAAATGAAAATACTTACATTTCCTGGAGTGGGAATCGAACCCACAACCTGTCGTGCTTTGACGTCACAACAGGCGTTATTACCCAATAGTTAATACCAACAACAAAACTTTGCTCAACCGCGCAACATTAGATTGCCTTAAAATGTCATTGTTCACAACACCTAATGAGACACATCTGGATTATTAATCAAGATCCGATCAAATATCTTAGATATTTCCCACTTTAATTGCTTTTTCAATTAACGCTTCGACGATCTTCAGTTCGCCACGTAATGGACTCTTCATAGAATGAGAAATAATAGAAATGGTTTGTATCTATTTTTTTTTGTTGTGTAAATGCTTATATAACGCCTGTCGTAGCGCAGAGGCACAATAGTGCGACTGTAAACGCGATAGGTTGTGGGTTCTATTCCCACTCCAGGAAATGTAAAATTTAGTATTTTCATTTCTTGATTTTGGTAACAAGGCAAAGCGCGGCGTTGAGTTCCGCCACTCAACACGCAATGCTTCAATTTGGCGGAAAGTGGGGAACGGAATTGTTGAAAGAGAATGGAGTGTCTTAACACTAGGTTCTCTGGTTCCCTCTGTCTACCCTAATATATGCGGATTACAGCGTGAAGTTAAAAAAAATGCTTATTTAAATAAGTGACTATTGCCATAATTTTAAGAAATTTTCTTTAATGATTCATGATTCAGTGGGAGGGGTTCGACTGAAAATGAGATTGATTGCGGGATCGATTCCTATTAAAATGATAGATTATATTCAAATTATTTTCTCTTTTCCTCTCTCACAAGACACAACCCTCCGTGGAGATCAGTCATTCACTATGCAATCTCGATCTTGGACAGAAAATAGAAATAGGCGTATCTGAACACTATGTTTTTATTGGCTACCCTTCTATGTAGTAAAAAGTATGAATCCACTATATGATACTGTTAAATACTTTTAGTAAATAAAAAAAAACAATAAAATTGAGTTTAATAAGTACGGCTTAAAATATGTAAATATATTACTTATTCGTCCAAATTCTGCTTTTAATTTCTGTTTTTCCTTTTTATGGTAAGCACTGAGAATAAAGTGATAACGCACACCATTCTCTACTTACCATTTGTTAAATTATATCCACCGTGCACTCAAAATGTTGTGTAATCAGAACATTTTTTTACCTATAGCCATAGAAAGTAATAAAAACGTAAGAAAATACTTTGCAAATATATATTACACCTTATTATGTCATTCAACAAAATTCGAGTTATATACTTTCTATATTTATCGCGAGTCATTGCCACGGCGCCGACGTTCAGACGACTACTCAATTCCATTTGGCTGCGACTCAGTAAGTACTCGTACATACACCTGATACGTTTTCATTCTACAGGATGGAAGTCTCATAAATATATATATATATATATATATATATTTTTATGGATACCGGATGGCAAAGCAGGCAGAAGGACCGCCTGATGGTAGAGGTGGTTACCTTCGCCCATGAACATCTACAACACAAGAGATGTGCTAGATGCGTTGCCAACCTAGAGGATACAGATGGAAAGGGATAATGTAGTAGTCCCTTATCGGAACCACCATTTTGGGGGAAAGGATGGGTGGGAAAGGGAAAACCTGGCTTATGCCATCGAACCAGAACACATCATAAGATATTTGGCGGTTCGTCTTTGACATGATAGTGGTCGCGAAAGGAGGCCAGACGGAGGACGAACCTCCTACCCACCCAAACAAACATATATATATATATATATATATATATATATATATATATATACTATATATATATATATACTATATATATATATTATGTAGTTTTGAAATATTTTACTAATGTAAATAATAATGTACGCTTTGTACTTGAATAGTCAAAGAGAACCTAGTGTTAAGACCCTCCGATTTCGGGCATTGTGTGTTATGTGGCTGAACATAACATCGCGCTTTATTCGACTCTCGAAGTTGTGTTTTTCGCGCGTATCATGTATGTTTGTAATATTCTTTATTACCTCATATCTTCAAATCCCTGGACCAGATTACATAATTAAAGTGACGTTAGATAGATATTAATATTTTAAAGTGTTCTTAGATGAGTCACAACACTTTTAATTCAATATGGCGCCCTCTAGAGCGAATTGCGACATGAATAAAAGAAAAAACCGTGTGGGGTATGAAATGAAGGACTTAATTAGCACCACCCCAGCCTTTATAAATTACTTTATTTGTATTTTCTTCCCTAAATTTAAAGAATTGGTTCAGTCGGGTTTTTGTTATTTATAATTATGTGTGTTATTATTAGAGCAAGGAAATAAAAACTAATTAAATATATTTTATAATTCGAAGGCCAAGTGGAAATCGAAACTGCAACCATTTATGAGACCACATCAAAATCACTAACTATCATATAAATAAAGAATCGTCAAAATTGCTTCAATAAGTAAAAAAATATGCTATCGCATACATAAAAAATATCACTCAATTGAAGCTCTTTATTTTTTGAAATCGAGGTAATAAAATCAGTTACATATCCTTAGTTAGGTAGTTTCTAACTTCCAAAATTTAAATGTACGAAATATAATTATATAAGCATATTATCTTAGAATGAGCAGTAGCGTGAAGTTAAATACATGCAAATGCATCAGCTACCTACTTACTATTTAAGGAAGTGATGTCTTTGCTTTACTAGAAATTCAAAATATATTTTGAAATTTCACACTGTTAACCGAGTTTAAAAAGGAGATGAATTCGATTTTTAATAGTGTTACTATACAATTTTACTGGGTGAGACTAATTTTGTAAAGTGTTTGTTCGACGGGATATTTACAGTACGGTGATCATGGTGCTTGCAGCAGCATCGAAATATCGGGAGTTCTAAATAAAAACAATACATGGTAAATATCCCTTCGAACAAGCTTATTCTTATGTTTTAACGACCATGAGTTTAAATTCATATATTGTATACGTGGCATCGATTCCCACTCCAGGAAATGGAATTTTTCATTTCCTGGGTTTATTAACAAGGTAAAGCGTGGCGTTCAGGGTTTCACCACTCAGCACCCAATGCCTCAATTCGGCGAAAGTGAGAACGGTGTGTTCACAACATTAGGTTCCCTATGCACCCACCTGCTATATACGGGAATACAGCGTGACCTATGTTTTTTTTTTTTTTTTTATTTGTTATTGTTGTAATAAATTTACATATATTATTTTATAATTATAGGCACTACAAAAAACCACTCAGGTTTATCTCGAGTGCCATATTCGTCCTTATTATTTATTAAGTTATATTTATAATATTTTTTAGCAATTGTTTAATATTCATATGAGTAAGTTTCGATCTTATATATGTGTCTGTATCTAAATCTAAGTTTATTGAGTTTAGTTAAATTTAGTACTTAAATAGAGTATTGTACTTAAACGTGTGATCTGGAATGCTAACTTTTTTTGGATAACGGATGGAAACGAGCAGAAGGACCACCTGATGGTAAGTGGTTGCAACCTTCGCCCATGAACATCTACACCACCAGAGATGTTGTAGATGCGTTTGTAACCTAGAGGAGACGGAAGGGAGGATAATGTAATAGTCCTGCTATCGGAACCACTACATTTTTAGGGAAGAATGGGTGGGAGAAAGGGAAAAACCTGGCTTACATGCCATCAGGACTTAGAACTTATCCACAGATCTAATTTGGCGAGTTTCAAGTCCTTTGAGCGCAAACAGTGGTCATGAGCCAGAGACGAAAGGACGAACCTCCTCACCACCAAAACCGAAACTAAGCACCTGCCAGGATTAGGAACGTTTCCAATTTAACTAAAGTAATCAAAGAGAACAACCAAATAAATATTGTTGGCGCGGTCGATTAGGCACTTAACTTTAAGTGGTTTTGTCAATGGCTTAGCTATATTAATATGGCTTAGTTATATTAATGGCTTAGATTTAGATTTAGGGAAGCCGGTATATTTAGGGAAGCCGGTATATTTAGGGAAGCAGGTAGATTTAGAGAAGCCGGTATTTTTAGGGAAGTCGGTACATTTAGGGAAACCGGTATATTTAAGGAAACCCGTATACTTAGGTAATTTGGTAGATTTAGGTAAGCCGGTATATATGGATGACGGTATAAGATGTTATTTTTTGTAAAATTTTCTCAAATTTATTTCGATTTTGAATATTTTTGGTATCCCTAATCTGCTAATAAATCTGCCAATAATTTATTATAATCTACAAAAGGTAAGCCGGTGAGAATCGTGCTATATGGACGTTTTCCCACCGACATCTAGGATATTTCTGCGTACAGTTAAAAAGAAATAATAAAAGTAACTAAGTAATGTTTAAATAAAAATTTTAACTGTTTAAATAAAAAAAAAGTTTCACGCTTTATTCTGCATTTCTTCTCTTCTACTCTCCTACCTCTCCTTCTTCTTTTCGCCTGAATGTTTTAAATTCGGGCGGAAAGCGGCGACCGGGGTGACACTGAGTGGTGACTATCCCACTATGCGTGGTAAAGCATGAAGCTATCATCACATATAGCCAAATATTCAAAACATCCCCAAATTACGCCATAATCACTTCGGCGGTAAGTGGGGGAAAGGAGTGTCTTAACACTAGGTTCTCAGGTTCCCTCTGTCTACACTGCTATATGCGGGATATAGCGTGAAGCTTATAAAAAAAATACGCCATAATGCCGTTTTATATATCATAAAGAAATATTGAAATGAAGTAAGCTAATAATATTTTCTTATTATTTATGTCCAACCTGCTACCATCGCCGTCGATATCGCTTACGTGACTTACATATAAATGACTATAGTACGAGCTGGACTGTCCTAGTTTTATTTGCGTAATCTAGGTTGAATTTGACTATATTTTTTTTGTATGTACCCGCATAACTTTTCACTGGGTTGTTCACTTCTTGATCCTTTTTGATCCTTTTTGTAAAGGATAGCTAGTGCTTTTGCTGTGGTTCTATTTAAATTTAGTTAAGATCTAATCAGTAGTGTTTTTTTTGGTAAAATTTAATTTTATATACCCTTTTTTTTCTACGTGAGGAAATCCTTTACGGATACCCGCCCAATCGGGGACTCCGGCTGTAAACAGGCCGTCCATATACCCACTAAAACCTCACGGTGCTCCTCCTCTACCGCCACTAGCCGAGGCCCACGGGAACTCCCGAATCTTCCGTGAAAACTTTATGTACCTATCTATGTGTTTTTAAAGCTTTGCTGCTTTTTTTTTTTTTTATGGATAACGGATGGCAAACGAGCAGAAGGACCACCTGATGGTAAGTGGTTACCTTCGCCCATGAACATCTACACCACCAGAGATGTTGTAGATGCGTTGCCAACCTAGAGGATAGAGACGGAAGGGGAGGATAATGTAGTAGTCCGCTATCGGAACCACCACATTTTTGGGAAAGAATGGGTGGGAAAGGGGAAAACCTGGCTTACATGCCATCGAACCGGAACACATCACAAGATATTTGGCGGTTCGTCTTTGACATGATAGTGGTCGCGAGCCAGACGGAGGACTAACCTCCTACCACCAATACAATGCTTACGTTGCATAACTGGGTAGTCAGAGAAAAACTAGTGTCCAGATATTCCGCTCGCCGCTTTCCGTCCAAATACATGATATTACGTGTTAAGTGGCTGAACTCAACACCACGTTTTGTCTTACCAGAGTGGAGAAATGAAAAAAAATTATAATTATTCGAGTTAGAAATCGAATTCACAATCTACCTCGCTTACAGTTATATACTGTCCCACAGAGCCACGATGGTCTCTTCCTTTTTAAATATTTCATTATCATTAATAAATGATTAATTTTAATTAGTAAAGATTTTGATATTTTTTATATGATAGCTCATGACCCATTTAGGGCCCACATTCAAAGCACTAGCACACAATTTAGTTAAGTTCTGACAAGTACTTTATGAGATTTTTGTAATAAATTGTTAAAATCTTAAATATACATAAAACCACTTTTAGAAAGCTTTCTATATTCAATACTTTCAATTTATTTCTAAATAAAACTATGAAATTCAATTTCAATTACTTTATTTGTGCTGCCAAATGATTGCCAAAAACATATAATACTTCATTTCATACTCCGTCCATAATCCTTCTAATGTCCGTAGCCAAGACCGCCGTAGCCGTAACCTCCATAGCCAAGTTTGTTAAGACCGATACCTAGGTTCAAATAATCCAGACCTTTTTCCAGACCCAAACCATAATTGACGATTGGTACTGGTACTTTGACAATTGGGGCAGGGATTATTGGGGCAACCACCTTCTTGATAATGGGAATTGGGGCAGCTTTGTAAAAATTCACAGAGGAAACCGCTGGCGGTAGTATGACTGGTTCCTTGACGATGACTGGTTCCTTAACGATCAATGGTTCCTTGACGATGACCGGTGCTGATAATCCTGAAAAGATAATTTAATATTTTCAATATTTTTAAAGTGCTAATCATAGTAAGCTTTATTGGCCATAGTACGTATTAAATAATATTTATTTATTTATGAAGAAATAGGCAACTAATTTGGAACATAACTTTACCTGACTTCCTAAGCTTAGTTAAATAATATAAAAATGTAGAGAAAGTTGACAAAGGGTACGGACCACGTGTCCGTACTGATCAGTATAAATATTATAAAAAAATTGTTAATCACACATCTAGGATAAGAAATATACTCTTAGAACACGTATAAAACTTATACCTCCCACCATTCTATTTTATATATTAGTTATAGTCATACATAAATACATAGCTTCACGCTGTATTCCGCATACAGCAGGGTAGGCAGAGGGAACCCAGTATTAAGACACCGTTCCCCACTTTCCGCCGAATTGAGGCATTGCATGCTGAGTGGCGGAACTCAACGACGCGCTTGGCCTTGTTACCAAACCCAGGAAAAATTTCATTTCCTGGAGTGAGAATCGAACCCACAACCTGTCGCGTTTACAGTTGCACGCTTATGCCTCTGCGCCACGACAGGCGTTAATACAGTTACGTTATAGTCACTAGTTGATAAATTGATAAAAAAAATAATTTATTTGGTACGGTTTTTTATTATTTATGAAGTGAAAATTATTCGTTTAAAATCAATAATTTGTGTATCTTGGCAAGATCTTGCAGGAAGCTTAATAAGTACCCAGCTGCTTATTTCAGAACTACTTTTTGTAAAAATACAAAATTCATTCTGCATATACATTTATTATATAAAAAATAATACTAACATCAATTTATCGTTTTTCTGCATAACAAGGTCAACAGAGAGTTTAGTCTTAAGACACTCCGTTCTCCGTTCCTCACCAGAAATATTGCGTGTTGAGTGGTGGAACGATTAATGTTATCAGAACAGTGTAATACAAATCGAATAGCCCGATATTAATTATATTCATAGTCATACTTTCCTGTGCCACTGCGCCAATATGGTTTTAAATTATATTACCAACGTAACAATGTAAAGAAATATTTATTACATACCATATCCTCCGTAGCCGTAACCCAGGCCTGATCCGTGCACGCTGGTGGCCACCGCCAATAGACAAGCAAACTGAAATATATATTAATAATTATACAAATACAAATACAAATATTCTTTATTGCACACAAATAAACAAATAACATAGAAGTAGTAATAGCGTACAATAAGACGGCCTTATCGCTTAAAGCGATCTCTTCCAGGCAACCTTTGGATATTGGATTTGTATAAAGTAGTGGTAGGCGGTGCACTAATCAGGATATTTACATATATAAATATTAAAAAATTAAATATATATTAATTAAAAATACAAACTAAATACATAATTATATACATACTTACATACATTCATATATACATACATACATATATACATGCATACATATATATATATATATGCATACATACATACATACATACATTCATACATACATACATACAAACATACATACATACATTTTTATTGTAATAAACAATTCGCATATTATAATCTAACTGTAAAGTACATCAGATCAAAAAATACTGCGCTGCCAAATATATTCAAATCTTGGATAGGTCCGTTGTAAGAAATGGTAGCTGAGTGGCGGAACTCAACGCCGTGCTTTGTCTTGCCAGGGCAGAGAAGATGAAAATAATTTAAAAATGATCATTCCACCAAGTTATAATCAAACAACCTATTTTTAATTAAGCATTTAATTGAGCTGTAAAAACTTATAATCGCAAACAGTGTCTTGAAACCAGGTTTCTCTAACTACCCTGCTATGTGCTGACTACCTTCCTTTGCTTTTTCCGCATAACAAGGTCAGAAATTAGTGACTAAACACTCCGTTCTCCACTTTTCGTCCGAATTTGGAGCATTGCGTATTAAAATGAAAAAAAAATCAAAATCAAAATATTCTTTATTCAAGTAGGCTATTACAAGCACTTTCGAATCGTCAATTTACAAAGGTGTCAGTCGTGTCAGTCCTAACGGAACCGGCTCGGAAGGCAGTTCTGCTGAGAAGAGCCGGCAAGAAACTGTTACTAACTGCTATTAAGTGACAGAACCACCAGATCGACATCCATCCAGAGTCGACACCACCAGAGCGAAAATAATTAAATTAATAATAATTAATTTCATTATGATCATTCTCACAAGTGGGAATAGAACCTATAACCTATCGCGCTTAATTAAGCTACAAAAAGAACTAATAATTGCAAACGGAGTATGTTGACACTACATTCTCTGCTAAACCTATATATATAAAGCGGGAAGCTATTTTTTCATATATATATAAAAAAAAAAAAATACTTACAGCAATAAAGGAGTTCATGTTGCTTGATTATCACAACTGAAATATATCTATCGATTTTATTATTGCGTTTATATACTTGTTTATTTCCTCTGTATTTCATTGAAGTACGTCACTTGTATCGCAATTACAATACCGACGAAAAGTTAACACTGATTACTCCATTTAGGTATAAATTAATAATTTTGTATTAAGAAGTGCAATAATTAAGGAAATAATTAAATTATTATATATACAATACCCTGGCTAATAAGACAAATCGCGGCGTTAATTTCCGCAATTCGACACGCGACTCAATTCGGTGGAAAGTGGGGAACCGTAATCTTTAGAGAACGGAGTGTCTTAACTAGGTTCTCAAGTTCTAATGTATATTTTTTTATTTGGTTAGACTGAGTGCGGCGTTGAGTTCCGTTAGCTAACAAGTAATGTGGTCTAATGGGGGGAAAATGGATAAGAGAATCAAGCTGCTACACAAAAAGAATTTAGGACATGAAAAGTAGCGTCGCTATAAGGAAAGAAATGGATAACGAAATAACATGCCGGTTAATATATTCGCGCCCGGCTATTTTTTACGTTTCTAATTCTGAGTACGGCGAATGTAATGAAATTTTGAAGCTGGTTGCCGCAAACTTGTATTGTCAAGGGGAGGATATAAAGTATAAATTTGTTTTGAAATATCAATGTTGAAAATATAATATAATAATTTGAATTATTGTGGCGTCGAGGCACAAGCGTGTAAACGCGACTATAAGCGCGACAGGTTATGGGTTCGATTCCCGCTCCAGGAAATGAAAAAGTATTTTCATTTCCTGGGTCTGGTGACAAGGCGAAGCTCGGCGTTGAGTTCCGCCACTCAGCACGCAATGCCTCAAAATCTGGTGGATAGTGGGGAATGGAAAGAGAACGGAGTGTCTTAACACTAGGTTCTCAGGATCCCTCTGACTACCTTGCTATGTGCGGGATACAGCGAGAAAAAAAAATTGAATTGTTGTGAATTCACAGTAGCGCCAATCAGGAATAGAATTTTAAATGACTTTAATTTACGTCAGCGGTCGCGAATGTGTTAATATAAATTCAGCATGAATCAATGTCTTCGTAGCTAAAATGATACATAACTTAATTTAATGGATAACGTCATTAGATGAATTTTGGTTCATAATTTTTTTTTTTTTTTTATGGAAAGGACAAGGCAAATGAGCGTTCGGGTCACCTGATGGTAAGTGATCCCCGCCGCCCATGGCCCCGTGTAACACCAGAGGAGCTACAGGTGCGTTGCCGGCCTTTGAGGTGGGAGTAGGCGTGCTTTTTGAAGGTACCCATT
Source organism: Philaethria dido (assembly GCA_033558755.1). NCBI lineage: Eukaryota > Metazoa > Arthropoda > Insecta > Lepidoptera > Nymphalidae > Philaethria > Philaethria dido. The sequence goes on from JAKGSA010002855.1 coordinate 10,853, forward strand.
TCGTATCGACCTGGAAAAACTGCCGCAGGTAGGCCATTCCACAGTTTAATTCTCTTTGCTGATCGGAAAATGTCTTAGATTTATTTAAATTCAAAATTTTCAATTTTTGTTTCATTTTAATTTTCCAATTTATTTATATTGTTTTTGTTTAGAAGATTTATGAATTAAAAACCATATCAAGCGTAATAATCACGCTTGTTGTTATGGGAGTTGATAATCCCAAAGTGCATTATTTCAGATTCACGTTTTATCTATAATTTCTGTTTGGTTATTTTAATACAGTTTCGCCTGAATATATTCAATTTGCTAGATTTTTATTTATTAAGTCATATGTTCACCCTTTAAACGTTTCCTAACATTTAAAAAAAAACATCTAGTTGACTTATTCACCTATTCACGCCAGATCATATCCAATGTTTTGGATATAGAAGATATTAAAAAATATACATTGCCAAAATGGTTTCCAACCATAATCATCTATCGCGAGAGGCATACAACAGATTAGAATGGAAAGAGATGGCAGGGGCCTTTGTCAAAGGACGAACAGGACGGTGAAATTTAATTAATCTTTAAAAGGATGTACCTACTTAAGTGAAATCATAGAAACTGACTGAATAAAGAGGCTTCATTATTGTAATTAGTGTATAGGGTATACTTATATATTTTAAATTTCTATTGATAACGCCTGTAGTGGCGCAGAGGAGCAAGCGTTTGACTGTCAACGCGACAGGTTGTGGGTTCGATTTCAGCTCCAGGAAATGTAAAATTTAGGGCGTTGAGTTCCGCCACATAACACGCAATTCCGAGGGGAACGGAATTGTTAACAGAATGGAGTGTCTTAACACTAGGTTCTCAGGTTCCCTCTGCCTACCCTGCTATATGCGGGATTCAGCGTTAAGTTAAAAAAAAATGATTCTTTTTTTATGTGATAGTTGCTTGCTTCTGACGTGATGTCATTTAAATTCAATTAACATCTGATTAGTAGCTTATAGTTATTCGTAATATTTTTTTTATATTTATGATCGGCTTTTTTTTGTTAAAATTATAATTATTTAACGCCTGTCGTGGTGCAAAGGCACAGGCGACTGTAAACGCGACAGGTTGTGGGTTCTATTTCCACTCCAGGAAATGTAAAGTTTAGTATATTCATTTCCTGGGTTTGGTAACAAGGCAAAACGCGGCGTTGAGTTCCGCCACTCAGCACGCAATGCCTCAATTCGGCGGAAAGTGGGGAACGGAGTGTCTTAATACTAGGTTCCCTCTGCGTACCCTGATATATGTGGGATACAGCGTGAAGCTATGTATGTATGTATGTATTTCCTATTTATCCTTTTGTTACATTCAAACATGTAATGCAAATTGGTAAAGTAATATAAAAGATTTTGCAATTTTTGGAATTCGGTCTTTCATAATTCAATAAGCTGGATAATTTTTTGATCTACTACCTAGAAAATTATTTGCTTAAGTTAAAATAATATTTTCTTAGTTTTTTTACTTTAGGACATATTAAGATGTAGATATTTTTATATTTTTATGAAGATTCTCAAGCAACTCTTTTCTTTTATAAATTTTTGTTTTTAACTTCACAGGTGGTAGGCAGAGGGAATCAGAGAACCTAGTGTTAAGACACTCCATTCTCTTTCAATATTTCCATTCCCCACTTTCCGCCGAATTGAGGCATTGCTTGTTGAGTGGCGGAACTCAACGCCGTGCTTTGACTTGTTACCAAACCCAAGAAATGAAAATACTAAATTTTACATTTCCTGGAGTGGGAATCGAACCCATAACCTGTCGCGTTTACAGTCGCACGCTTGTGC
>JAKGSA010002857.1:2165-12654 GCA_033558755.1 Philaethria dido
TATTATTCTTATAATTAATTTGGTAAACATTATTTCTTAAGCATTAAAATATGTAGTAGATAGTACTTTTTATATGTCCAACCATATTATGTTTCGTAGGTTGTTAAAATATGCCCACCAGACATCGAGATCGCTTGCCACAACAGTTTTGAATCTTGCACTATATCTGGGCCTTCGGATTCTATAAGAGAGTTTGTCAAAGTTTTAGTTGATAAAGGCATCTTTGCAAAAGAAGTACCCTGTTCGAATATTGCGTACCACTCTAGTTACATCGCAGAAGCAGGTAAGTTTATTGCAAGGTGATACAAGAGGTGTTTCTGATTAAATTTTCACAGGTGTATTCTTTTCTTATTAAAAAAAGCAAAAATGTTACAAAAGTAAAATAATGTAATTTACACTGTGTATACATATTATATTTATTTTTGGGCTCAATATTATTTTTAACACATTTTAACAAATACTTTATTAAGAACCGAAAATTTATGTGACATCAACCTATGCTAAATCCAAAAAAAAAAAATCATAATATCACGTGAAAGGTATTGATAAATTTCCCGATTTTTGTCATTCTAAGTGATTTTTCAAGCGTAAACTACTAAACAGATTAAAATGAAACTTTACAGTATTGTAGATAATATATCAGGGTAACATAAAAATTTTAATTTTTAAAAATTTTAATTTTTAAATTTGGCTAAAATATATCGGCAAATATAAGTAAATCGGAAACATTTTGCTCTCTGAGAGCTGTCTACACTATTACATCTTTATCAACGTTCGGCGTGGCGCTGGCGAAGCTGAGTAGATGGTAGTAAATTCATATATATGTATATAACATAAAAGTTACTGTTGAATTTTTCACACTAAGATTATGTTTTAGGTCCTTATCTTCTTAAATATTTGAAAGAAGTAATTAAATCCCCAAAACCCCGTAGTGAGCGTTGGGTTTCTACTTCTGTGCCTATAAACAAGTGGGATGAACCAAGTGCTAAATATTCTTCAGCTGAATACCACACAAATAACTTACTCGTGGGTGTTGATTTTTTTATACATTTAGTACCATCCATCCATTTACATCCATTCCAATCACAAGAATTCATTCATCGACAGATACCAATACGTAAGTAATTCTTAACATATTTTTTTTAAATAAATCTCCTGCACCCTCTTTGCTGGATAAATATAGGAACTGCTTTTAAGTAACTTCGTTTTTCCATCCACCTTCCATCTGTATCTCCTACTTAATGGCATCCAACGCTCTATCCAGATAGTTTCACCAAGGATAAAATATCTAAATTTCTAAAAATATCCTTGCTCGAAATTTGTATGAAACCACGTTTATTTTTTTACTCATACATATATGATAAGTTTATAAATCATTATTGATTTAGATTTTAGTTAGATTAATTTCTTAGTTCATAGCACTTTCTTTGTTTTACAGAGTCCGGTACTCTTTGAAGAGACGTCACGATTGATCCCGTCTAACGTGGTTATGATCGAAGTAGCCCCACATGGTCTATTGCAAGCCATTCTTAAGAGAGCACACCCTTCCTGTCGTAATGTGCCACTAACACGCAGGGGAAATCCAAATGGCGTCCAATTCTTATTGGAAGCTATCGGAGAGTAAGTTGTACAATATCTTTTTATTATTGCTTAAACACAAACTTATTTAAATACTAACAAAATTATAAAATGATTTTAGACTTTATATGAATGGTTTCACTCCTCGAACACAAGCACTCTATCCTAAAGTAGAATTCCCAGTGTCGACTGGAACACCGTCGCTGTCACATTTGGTGGAATGGGTTCATCAAGAAGAATGGTGAGTACCTTTAGTAATAATACACGTGACTAGTGTAGTAAAGGATATCAATTTCTTAAATAAACCGATCAATGATCAAAAATATCATATATTGCTTTTTATGTTTATCGATCTTGCTCCTGCGAGTTTAACCAGTTTAGCGAGTTTCACTTCTAACGCTTTATTATGGTGACAAAAGTATTGATCGCTATTTAGGAATAACTTACACATAACTTTATTTCCTTAATCTTGGAGGATTATTTATCAAGAATATTCGAGATTTTAGAAACCACAACATTCATAAGGTTAGACATTCGTTTCGCATTTCTGACCTCGTAACGTACACTTTTTACTTATCATTTTCACCTGTATCAGTAATAATTTACTGTTCACTTAAATTATTCAATTCTCAAATCTTATATTTTTTTGATAAAATAATTTATAATTTATCATATAATAGTGTATAAGTTTCTTTGTTTCTTTTTGGTGGTAGGAGGTTCGTCTCAAATCTGGCTCATGACCACTATCATTCTCCAAAAGACGAACCACCAAATATCTTATGATGTGTTCCGGTTCGATGGCATAGCAAGCCAGGTTCCCATTCCCACCCATCCTTTCCCAAAATGTGGTGGTTCCGAGCAGATACTACAATGTCCTCCCTCTTCCATCAGATCCTCTGGGTTGGCAACGCATCTACAACATCTCTGGTGTTGTGAATGTTCATGGAAACAGTATCCACTTACCATCAGATGGTCCTTCTGCTCGTTGCCATCCGTTATCCATAAAAAAAAGTTGCAGTAAATATACTTACATAGACTGCACTACTGAATGTCACTACTTATTTCTGCAGGTATTTGCATTTATTCTCAGCTGCTCAGAAGAAAAAGGCATCAGCTTGTAAATTTTTAATATCGACGTGTGATGACGAATACAGCTACCTACGGGGACATGTTATTAGAGGTAATATTTTATTGTAATTAAAATTTCTTCCTTCAAATTAAGCTTTACTTTAGAGAACTTTAGAGACCTCCGGAGAAATTAACACTTGTCCCCTAGTACAAAATTTTTTATCCATATGACATCACAAACTGGCAGACTCGCTGCTGATTATTGTCGCATTTTGTCTAAATAGACCGTGGAAACAAAAAAAATGCAAGTTAAATCCCCAATCAACGGGGGTATCAGATGATTCAATGTTTCCCCGTAGCATAAATTTTAACGTATAGATATAAAATTTTTAGTACAATGCTCTGACTATATAATTAGTGAAAACGCATATCTCACATGTGCTGCGACCTAACTAACAACTAGAGAGCTGTTTGGTAGAAGATTTCTTGATTTCTAGTTCTTGAGGCCCAGGGAGCACTTGGTTCAATACGTCACAATTTCTCACCTCACAATTTCTTACTGTAATTTATTTTTAATAATAATATTCACAAGAAAATCGTTGTTTGCGGCTTCTTTATTACTTGTATGGGATACTTTCACAATGATATTGGGGCAAAAGATGGGGAAAGTGTCGGTTCAATTCCGGGACGTGCAGTTCCATTCACAGCCGCATCTGCATAACGAAGAACAAATGCCGCTTCATGTGACTATCCAAAACGGGACTGGGCAGTTTGAAGTAAATATCTTTAAAACTCTAATATATATTTTCACCTTCTGCTACAAGAATAGTATTTTTTATACAAGAAGCAAATTAGAGCCATTGCTGTGGCTTCTCAATAAATAACTGCAGGTGTCGGCGAATGGGCGTTTTGTAATCTGAATGCACTCTTGCATTTTCATATCTAGCAACATTGCGTGCTAGTTGGCGAACTGTATATTTTTGGGTGTTTGGGTAAATATATTTATTATAAATATTCTTTATTGAGTAATTAATTAGTTGGTACTTCTCGTTTCTTATACAAAGATATAGAGTTTTCGTAAGTCTAGAATAACTTTAATTTTACGTAAATTTTCAATATCTCAATAATACTAATACATTTTACGAGAAAATTTTTAAATAATCATTTAATTTCCTATTTTAGGTTTTAAATGAAAATATCAAAGTAGTCACTGGTTATATCTCCGCTGAAATTAATAATGAGACAGTATTACAACTCACTAAGTCTGATGATAGCATTCAGCTAAGCTCTAAGGATATTTATCAACTCTTTCACTCACAAGATATCTGTTATACGTAAGTACATATTGTGAAAAAATATTTTTTTATATTTTTCCCAGTAGTATTTTTCCCATTGACGTGTAAACTTCGAGTTGCCTTAGCAACGTATTGAAATGTCATATTATATATAATTCATGTGTATTTCAAACATTATAAAAAATACTAGTTTTCTATGAATAACATCATTATTTCAAAATATACAAGTACTTTCTAACTGACCACAAACAGGATCAGGATTTATTTGTTCGTGACGGAGGAAGGCACCGGAATATTTTTCTACCTGGCATTAATACAAAAACTACTAGCTTCTTCTTGGAAGTAACATACACGTTGCTAAGACGATATGTATTTTACGTGTCATTAGGAATCCTTGTATTAAATGAATAAATATAGATATATGTCTAAATGTATATTATATATATATGAATTTTCAGTGGTGAATTCCAAAGCTTAGAAAGCGTCAATATATCCCTAAATGGAGCTAAGGTAAAATGGAATAACAACTGGGTGACTTTAATTGACGCCATGCTACAACTTAACGCACTTAGATCCAGCCACAAAATGATATCTATACCTGATTGTGTTGGCAAGATAACTATCGATATGGGAGAACACGAGAGGATGCTATATAGAGTACAAGACTCAAATATACTAACCGTTAATGTTTTTGAAACACAAGATTGTACTAAGTAAGTTATTCTGGTTGTGTATACACTATTAATAACTATTTTACTGTTAAGTGCTCTGGACCATTCGATGTTTGTTCATAACCTTCCAAATCTCCCAAGTCAAACTTAATAAATCTCCTCTCTGGGAAGGATTATATTGAAACTATGTTCTTTTCTCCGCTCTTCGAGAAAAAGGAAACAGAACGTAAAAAAATAAGAATGGAGTGTATTGATATTAATATAAACAGTCTTAATAAACATTGTCATGTACATATACCTATATCTAGTAACCAATAATGAAATTTTAGATGTGGTGGTGTTCTTATAGAAAATATTAAATTTCAAAACATGACGCCATTGAATGAAGATACTGTTTCTTTGAATACATTGAAATTTGTTCCTCACTTTCCAACCAGCAATTCCGACGTAAGTACTATTCTTTGCAAGGCTAAAGCACAGACTCAGCACTATTATATGATGCTTGAGAATTTATCTAGTCACTTAGAATATTTGTGTGAGTCAAATCTTGCAAGTTAAATTTAACCTACTTCCTAAAATCCGGTAAAGCTGACACTACATAAGTATCTTTAATTTTAACTATAATACAATATACGTAAATTCATGATATTTATAATCCTAAATGTCGAAATCAAAATTGCGAAATAGACGGGTTATCCCATGACATGGAAAAGGATTTTTTAAAACGTGTTTTCAATTAATATTTTTCTAATATTCTACTGACAGAATACTTGGTAAATCAGAACAAAGGTTAACTAATTCTATTAATCTATATTAATATAGATTTAAAAAGTACTTTTTTTATAGGAGACTACAGCATCTTATGTTTATTTGCAAATAGCGGCTGAGAACTTAAACAAACAGATGTTAAACATCGTTGAAATTTTAAACGACATGGCTTCTGCATCTAACTATGAAACAATCAAAAACATTGGAAGCAATATCCCCGGTATAAAGACGGAACATTCATATATTATTAGAGAAAATATTGCAGACCAAATTGATGAACTGAATAACGCTGATTTAGTTTTAGTTACTAATTTGTCTGTTGACGAAAATGTAAGTAAAATAGCAAAATATATATTACTTTTTAGTAAATTGAAAAACAAGATTGTTATAAATATAATATTTGTTATTTTAAAATTTTTATACACTAAATTTTGAAAAGAAAGGATATTTACTCGAAGTAACATTCTCAAATAGTCTATCTCATGAGGCAATATATTGACCAATAAATATTAATGTGAGATCAAAAATTATATCAAGTACCAAATGTGTTATAATACTAATGAAATTTGAAATTTTTCAACAGATGACTCAAATTTTACACAAGATACTAAAACGAGATACTCTTTTAGTAAACAAGGAATTGAAAGTAACTGAGATATCAAACAGACATCCTTCCATGGTATACCGTAGTGTTAATTCGCACATCGTTAATGATACACGTATTGAACTCGTGATTTGGAGGCCTTTGGATTCAAACGGTTTTAAAGTATACACTGTTCGTTCGTCATCTGATTTGGCATATTTATCTTCTTTACTACCGACAGTTCCCTTAAATGAAAAGGTGCATTTACTAGTAGTTCATCCATTTGAGAAAGGTTTGAAGGCGTTGGTGAAGCAATGGAGGAACGAGAGGAAAGTGTCATTAACAATAATAAGGCATGACACATTCCCCGAGAGACTCTTAGATGAAGTACTTTTTAAGGATTTACTGATTAATATATATGAGAATGTAAGTTCAATTAGAATTAGAATTTAATAATATGCTTATATTTTAACTATTTTTCATCTATTAAAATTAAATTCTGGAAATGGAAAGAGACTTTAGACGATTCCAAAACTAGTACGGAATATAGCATAAAACTATATTTTTGATATTGAAATAAATATTTGCGAACGGATGATAATGCTTTTTCGGGATAAGTATTCTACGGGGATCAATTTTAAGGCCTTCCTTATTTGTGATGTATACCATATATGTAACTGTAGTGTTTGTTTATTAATAAAATTCTACAAACAATATCTGTTCTGCCACTCAAACAATTTTAAATCTATAATAAAAACGTATATTATTCTAATATTCTCTAATAATACTGATATTCATCGATTTGGATCGATTGAGATCACTCGCTATTGAATATTGAAGAGCACTAAAGCAACGTCTTTTTTAATTGTCAATGGGTTATTCGTTATATTAAAGGTATATCTTACTTGCATAGGGTGTCTGGGGAGGAGAGTATGTCTTGCCACTAGAAGAGAATCTTATAGAACAACCTAATAAGATGTTAAAATGCACCCGTCCTGGCGATTTTGACTCGTTGCAATGGGTAGAGGCACCAGAGCTAGATGACAATGGTATTAATGTACATGTAAGTAATACTAATTAATTATTAAATTATGAATTTTTTGAACCTATTCGCTTCCATGCACCTACCTCACTAAATTCAAATAGAATGAATGGTTGAGAAATTGAATATCACTCTCTACAATATAAATTGTTTTGACAAAGTGAGGCGTTGCTACTCTAAAGGAGTGTACCACAAGGTCATTTTTGTTGCTCAATATGTAAAGAATACAACTTACTGACCCATTTATTAATGAAGGATACTACTACATATTTACTGTAATTTTATATTTATTTAAAATTATCAAAGTCAAAGTCAAAGTCAAATAATTTTATTCAAAATAAGAAGTTACAAGCTTCATTTTTTGAACGTCAAATAATTTACCACCGGTTCACTAAATTTAATGCCTCAGACCTGAGAAGAACCGGCGCAAGAAACTCAGCGGGATCAATAAATCACATTTTATATACAACAGGTTCACTACGCGGGAATTAATATTGCGTACTTGAAAGAAGAGACTGGAGTCACCGACGCTGAAGGTCAACGTGCAATTAAAGTAGACTTCAGCGGTATTACTAAAAAGTATGGAGATTTTTTCATTGCAATATTTTTTCTGATCCTACAACAAACGATATTAGCGGTACTACAACTGCATATCGAACTTTTTTTAATGAATTAATAATTTTATAATTTTTCGTCGGAGTCCTGTGCCAGGCTTACGAAGTAAGTAACCTGATTTTAGCACCAAAAAGTATAATTATTAATATGGTATACAAAGTAGGATTTAATTAAATATTTTTTGTTACTGTAAACTAAATGGAGTATCCCAGTCAAGATTGAATGATTGTATTGTTTAGTAGTAGGATTCAGAAATTGAAAGTAAAGTTGTCCCTCACTATTTAACGCAGTTTCTTATATTGATAAAAAAGACTATTATTTTCTTTTCTTTTCCTTTAGCGGCATTCGTGTTATGGGCATAGCTTCTGATGTAGTAATCAGTACTTCTATTAATGCGCAACCAGAGTTATTATGGCCAGTACCATCTCACTGGAGCCTTGAAGATGCTGCCACCGTGCCTTTGGCGTATTGTCTTGCTTTTTATTGTTTGGTAGGATTATCAGTATTTTTTTATTTATATCAATCGTCATTATTGATGCAAAAAGGTTTAAAATTTATTTTTACGACATACCTATGTCACAATTAATATAATTTGCCAAATATCACCACTTACTTTTTCTAATTAGTATTAATTATGATGTATATTATGAGAATTTGTTTCTAGGCTTAAATTTCTCCACTTTGCACGCAAAACAAAAACATTTCCGGGACAAAGTTTCTAATTTGTGACATAACATTGTTATTATTGGAAAATTAAATAACCTACTAATAACTTTACTTTTATAGGTCTTTAAGATCCAGCTTCTGCCTAAGCACCGTGTGTTAATACATGGCGGCACCGGCGCTCTCGGTCAGGCATTAATATCTATTGCTTTAGCACTCCGCTGTGAGGTCTTCGTCACTGTTGGTGATATGCACAAAAAACGATTCCTCAAAAAATTATTCCCTCAACTACAAGGTATTTTTGCTCTTCTATCCATATCCTACATTTTCGTAAGTATGGATTGATAGCTGATATTCTATGCGTTACTTATTTTTTATGTAACAAATACAAAGATAGAAATATTCATAAGAATAATCAAGTTCCTAATAAATATAATAATTTCAATAATGCTTCTAAAAAAATATTTGTAAGCTTTAACAGCAATTACTTCAACAAGTTGTAAAATTTCTATAAAAAAATTGACTTTTTTAGATTTATTAATATGGAAATTTTATGTTTTAAGTTGACCATATCGGCAACTCACATGACGATAGCTTCGGAGATATGATCCTTAATTTGACTAAAGGTGAAGGCTGCGATGTTATTGTTAGTTGTGTACAAGGAAAACTCAGAGATGTAAGTGTAATTTACTTTAATTAAAATAGTTCATGAAAGTTTTAAATTATTTATACTCAGTCATAAACAATGTTCATTAATACGTTATCATATTAAATAAATATTAGAAAAGCCCACGCCACATTTTGGATGTTACCCTACGCAAAAGGACTAAAATATGATGTTTCTGTTTCAACTTGGAGACGATTTAATATCCTACAGATCGGAGACCAACTGACATACATTAGTATACACAGATACACCTCAACTTATTTCAACCCTGTATTTTTTTATTCATTAATTTTATAAATTCTATACAAGGCCATGGACAATAGCTACAAATGTATGTCTGGTGAACAGCATGGAATTTACATATCAATTAATGAAATGGAATCGTTACAATACTTTTATTAGTTCTCCGTTAGAAATGTTTAAAGCAGATGAAGGATTTCGCTAAAGATATTGATTATACCTATATGCTTATATAGATTACATGGAAATGTTGCGCCACATCTGGTGTAACTATTGATATATCTCAAGTGCAAACCCGAGAAGATTTCAACTTTGGATTGTACAATCTGACCAGATGTCGTTCTTATATGACCCTCAATTTTTCAAGTATTTTTAAAAAAGAAAATGTGGATGAACTATTGGTAAGTTTATAAATTTCGGGTTTTTATAGTAAATCAGCCTTCAGTAATCTAGATGCTTTCTCTAATATACAAAATGTAGGCTCGTGATGCAATGGGAAACTCTTGACTGAGATTCTCCTGATTTCAAGTTTTACTTGGTGAAGTATTATTTAAAATATAGGCCGATATAAATATTCACCTGGTCTTGTTAAACAAATAGAAGTTTTTTGTAATCTTTTCTACAAATATATTAAATGAGGAAAAATAAAAAAATATACATATTTTGTTTTAATATAGAAATTACAAGCGCTGATAAGCGAAGGTATAGCTCATGGGTTCGTAAAGCCGTTGTCACGAGTGACGTACTTGCCACAAGAAGCGCCCCGGGCGTTCCGACTACTTGCCGCCAACCGCCACCGTGGTCGCGTTCTCCTCAATTTATGCCAGCACACTTGGAACGTACTACCCAGGTATACTGTAGCAAAAATATTTAAAAAAATATATAAAAGATTACCGCCAATTTGGGACAGTTGAAATGTACATGACAAAAGTAACCTTTTCGGTGGTTTCAAATCCCATGGATAACACATTACATACTTATCATTATATTCTAGTCATTGTGAATATATTATTATTATATAAGTTGATATATGATGATATTACTTTACGATTAAAGTTCATCTAGATCCGCTTAGTAGTTTTGGCACTTATTATTATATATTACGTAAGTAGCAAAAAGTTAAAATACGTGGATAAATTTCTTGCAAAAAAATCTTTGAGATTTTATTATAACCATATTTTATGGAGAATTATCCAAGTATTAAGTCATAATTGTAATATACTTTTATTCTGTGAATGCTGTATTTACAGAATAATAACAATAATAGTAATAACAATAATTCAATTTGAGACTGTTGAA
>JAKGSA010002858.1:0-12653 GCA_033558755.1 Philaethria dido
GGAAAACCTGGCTTACATGCCATCGAACCGGAACACATCATAAGATATTTGGCGGTTCGTCTTTGACATGATAGTGGTCGCGAGCCAGACGGAGGACGAACCTCCTACCACCAAAAAAAAGAATTCAAAATTTTCGGTTTTCTTTTTCTGTTAAAATCTTAATTATTACTACAATATATATAACGTTATTATGCTAGGCCAAATAATGTTTTTATGCTAGGAAGCATTTATAATTAGTCGGTACGCCTATATATATATTTTTTTAATTTTATTGTTTTTTTTTTATACACTTAACACCTCACGCTATAATTGATTATGCCATTATAAAACAATTCTTTTGTTTTAAAATATCTAATTAGTTACCTTTTGTCTTAGTATCAACATTCGAGGTTTGTTTTCATTTTATTAGTGATCCGCTTCCTTGCGCTTGCGATCATAACTTTTTAATACAAATTATTATAAATTCTTATAGTAATTCTGTTTTTTAGTGTTTGGACTATGGTGGATATAGGTAAGTATGGAATGAAAATGTTAACACATTGTGGTCGGGCGTTTTGTGCCAGTGCATTACGGCTGGAGCGGGTAATTTATTGAAAAATGTGCGCGAATTTTATTGTTATTAAAAATCAGTATAAATTTAAAAAAGCTCTGATTTCTTTTTTTAACTTTTATTTTCTTATCTTAGAATGTATTCTCTATCGTATGTATAACTACGTGACCCGCGCTCTACCCACAGTTTGCGAAAAACGTATTTTTACGTGTCCCGCACACAATGTGTTAAAAGAGAACGGAGTGTCTTAACACTAGATTGTGAGGTCCCCTGTCTACCCTGCTATATGCGGGATACAGCGTGAAGCTAAAAAAAAAGACTATGGTAATTTAAGAACTGGCAAACATATTTATGTATATAATCAAAACTATTTTTATTTCTTTACTCTTGTAAGATAAAGTTAATTTCGCTACTTGACACCCGAATATGGGCGGAAAATGGGCAAGGGAGTGTCTGACTCTAGGTTTTCTCTGTTTGGATATTCAGAGAAAGCCTAGAATCAAGAAACCCGCGGAGCTGAGAAGAAATAATTAAAATGTATAACAATTTGAATTTTATAGACGCCTGTCGTGTACAATTTTTAATAATAATTAGTATTTTCATTACCTGAGTCTGGTAATAAGGCAAAGCGCAGCGTCGTGTTCCGCCAATCAGCACGCAAAGCCTCAATTCGGTTTGTTGAAAGTAAACGAAGTGTCTTAACATTAGGTTCTCAGGTTCTCGGGTTCCCTCTACCTCCCCTGCTAAGCGGGATAGAGCGTGAAGCTAAAAAAAAAGAAAGATATTTTAAATTTATCCCCGTATGATACAAAATGACATATATCTTTTTCATAAACATGACACACGTTGTAATTTTGATATATTTATTTATCACTCCCTATAGCATATTATTAATAATTTTTTTGGTTTGGGTAACCATAGAGAAAATAAATTATAACAAAATAACATAAAAAACTTTTTTCAAGTCTTTAAGTAGTGTTTATTTCATAATAGATTACCATGTATCACCTACCGGTGATTCTTATAACATAGTCAGTATACACTAATCTATTGCAAAATATCTGTAAACTTAAAAAAAAAAAACTTGTAACACAACTTTTTAAATTTGAACTTCATTCGCATTTCATAGTTTTATCATACTTTCTTTTAGTGACATTAGCGAGATCGTGCTACTTTTTATTTCTTATTTTTATATTAAAAATATTGAATTCTTTTTTAAGAAAACTGTGTGGATGTGGATGGTGTATGAAAATTAATAATAATGGAAAATATTTTTTATTAGAATTTGTTAGAAATTATTCATTAGGTAGGAGGTTCGTCCTCCGTCTGGCTCGCGACCACTATCATGTCAAAGACGAACCGCCAAATATCTTATGATGTGTTCCGGTTCGATGGCATGTAAGCCAGGTTTTCCCCTTTCCCACCCATCCTTTCCCCAAAACGCGGTGGTTCCGATAGCGGACCACTACACTGTCCTCCCCTTCCATCTGTATCCTCTAGGTTGGCAACGCATCTACAACATTTCTGGTGTTGTAGATGTTCATGGGCGAAGTGACATATAGGTTGCCATAGCAACGTGCATTAAATAATTTAAACATTCCTCTAAATGGGGATGGAACCCACTACCAAGAGTGTATAGTCAGACTCACTGCGTCATGATGACTTTTATGTATTTTCTTTTATTTAAAATAAAGATATGTTTTACATATAACAAGTTTACCTTTAATCAAGTTTCTAGAAACGATTGTATCAAACAATAGCATATTAGTCGTAATTACCTAGTGTTATATTGTTGCCTCGTTACTTCGAAATGGGACGGTTTCCGCTCGACTGTTGACAACTTGCAGTTACCTTATGTATGATCTGTGTACAAAGGCCTTTTCTTTGTTCGTCCATCGCGTTAAAACTACTGAACTTATGGGGATGGAACTTTCATATAGCTGTTTTTTTTTTATATGTACTTTTATAACGAAATATAAAAATATTATATATATATATATATATATATATATATATATATATATATATATATATATATATATATATATATAAAAAATTGATGAACTAAACTAATGTGAATAATTTCTCTTAACAATTGGGTGACACCATATAAAAGGTAAAGGATGGATATATTTCTTTTGATAATCATACTATATCTATATATAAATACGTGAAGCAAAAACTTTGGATCCCTTTTTACGAAAATTACGCGGACGGATGAGCATGAAACTTGGCACACTTGTAGTTTATATAGATAGGAGTTCAGATTCAATTTTTTTTTAAACAATCCATAAAAAGTATACTAAATTAATAAAATAAATGTTACACACACTATCATGGTTTGACATTCATGTTTATACAAAGTGACAAGTGATACATTACTAAAGACAACGCGTTGTTAACGCGTCAACGGGGGCACTAGTACAACATAAACACTTGAAAGCTAGTTATGTTATTTTTCATGACATATATAATTAAAATTTTACTAAGGATAGTCTGTTACCAGTAA
Organism: Philaethria dido; assembly: GCA_033558755.1. Taxonomy (NCBI): domain Eukaryota; kingdom Metazoa; phylum Arthropoda; class Insecta; order Lepidoptera; family Nymphalidae; genus Philaethria; species Philaethria dido. Next base: position 3,060 of record JAKGSA010002858.1, read on the forward strand.
AACGCTCTAAAATGCAAATATTGTGTTAAAGTTAGTGTAATTATTATGAATAAATCTAAAACTACTTGTCCGATCTTAACTAAATTTAAAATGATGACATCAGAAGCTCCAGCTATCAGTGGCAAGGCGTCCATGTAACTCGATTCCCACCGGCTTGCCTAACTTTTCGAAGCACAAGCATGAGACCTACAAAAAAGCTTGCCAGTAAAATGTGGAGCACAAAAAAACAAAGTCAAAAAAAGGTCGCCAGGAAAATATTGGGCATAAATTGCAATAAACCAAGCTCTGAAATCTTATAGACCTAAAAAAGTATCAACGCCAAAATTCTATAGTGAAATTACTAAATACCTTCACATCCTATACCGGCTTTCCTAAAATAATAATAACACTTTATTGCCTAAAGAAAACACACAACATAGAAACATATAATACAAATATAAAATATTATGCAATGGCGGCCTTATCGCTATGAGCAATTTCTTCCAGGCAACCAGCAATAAAGGACAATAACAAGAGAGCGCAGAAACGTGCAAAAATCGTTGATACTGTATATATACTTAAACAGTTATCTATAAATATATTATATCTATAAATATATTATATACATTTCGAAGGAATTTCCTTCCACGTGCCACTGAACTGTGGAATGGCCTACCTGCGGCAGTTTTTCCAGGTCGATACGAAATGGGTACCTTCAAAAAGCGCGCCTACTCCCACCTCAAAGGCCGGCAACGCACCTGTAGCTCCTCTGGTGTTACACGGGGCCGTGGGCGGCGGGGATCACTTACCATCAGGTGACCCGAACGCTCGTTTGCCTTGTCCTTTCCATAAAAAAAAAAAAAAACATAATTAAAAAACAAATACTTATTAATACATACATTCTAAAAATTACCGGCTTCCCTAAATATACATCGGCTTCCGTTAATTTACCGGCTTGCCTAACTAAAATGTTAACCCATCACCACTGCCAGCTATCACATAAAAAAGATTCATTAAAATTGTTTCATCTAACAGCAGTCAATTTGCGATTTAGATTCATTATCATTTTATGTGATATAATGATGGTATCTGGTTTTTTACAAGTCTTAATGCTATGTGAGCACAATGCGACAACGTTGAATCGATTAGTGCTGTTATATCCGCACAATAATAACGGTTGTTAGTAATAATTTTGGGATATTTTATTTCTGTATTAGTATTATTTGTGCAAATGTAAGGTTTCTTTTTTTTTTTTTTTTTATGGATACCGGATGGCAAACGAGCAGAAGGACCGCCTGATGGTAAGTGGTTACCTTCGCCCATGAACATCTACAACACAAGAGATGTACTAGATGCGTTGCCAACCTAGAGGATACAGATGGAAAGGGAGAACAATGTAGTAGTCCGCTATCGGAACCACCACATTTTGGGGAAAGGATGGGTGGGAAAGGGGAAAACCTGGCTTACATGCCATCGAACCGGAACACATCATAAGATATTTGGCGGTTCGTCTTTGACATGGTAGTGGTCACGAGCCAGACGGAGGACGAACCTCCTACCACCAAAAAAACTAACTTAACTTGAATATTATGACTCTTAGCAACTACTTATTTAGTGATGAGTATGGTTTAGCTTTTATGGCCAAGTTATATAACAAGAAAAATAATTTAGAAGCTCACAAAACGTACGGACCTCCTCGGATCGGTAAATCCATTAAAAAAAATTGTAATATGTTATGTATATACCCATTAAATCATCTATATATTAATACGTGAAGCAATATCTTTTTTGCGAAAATTACGCGGACAGAGCATGAAACTTGGCACACTTGTAGTTTATATAGCGAAGGAGTGTGGACTGATAATATCTTAAAATAATGCATAAAAAATATATTAAATTAATAAAATAAATGTTACACACACTACCATAGTTTGACAGCCATGTTTATTTATACAAAGTGACTTTTACGCTGCTAGGCAACGCGTTGTTAACGCGTCAACGGGGACGCTAGTTAATACAAATTAAAAATATGAGAATCCAAGCTTTATTAATAAGAATTTTTGAGACGTTACTCAGTAATTATTTCGTCCTTTACAGGTAGTTTATCCAAGTGGTGTGGAAGTAAAGGAAGGTAATGAGTTAACACCTACCCAAGTCAAGGATATTCCAATGGTGCAGTGGAAGTGCAACCTACGCCTTCTACGTTCTCAGACCGGTAAGTACATACATTCAATGCTGATCAATCTGGTTACACTACAAACTGCTCATCAAGTATTTTGCACTGTGTAACATATGTTTTCTTACTACCCCAAGAATATAACAACAATATTTACTATAAAAATTTTTTTTTTTTTTTTTTTTTTTTTTTAAATGACTCCATTGTCTCTGGCGAAACCAGAGATTTTATACATCTTGTTTTGATCAGAGGCAAATACATCGCTAAAAACCATTGTTGCATACATTTTACAATTTTGTTTATTGCATATGCTAAATGGCTATAATCTTAGATTATAGTCTTACATATTTTTTCTTACAACTAATCTTATTTTTACAGTTAATGGCAATACACATATACACCCATATACATATACATACACACACACACATACACACACACATATATATAGTATATAGTATATATATATATATATATATATATATATATATATATATATAGGTATATATATATATATATATATATATATATACAAAATTACAAAAATTATTGTGTTATATATTTTATTTTCTGTTTTACATCATGTAATTTATTTTTATGATAAGTTGTGATAGGATATTTGTTAAACTGTATCCTTTTGGATACATAAGCGCAATAAGCCTGAATAAATTAAAATGTCACATTAGATCTTATCAATACACTATCGTGTAAACATTTGTATTGTAACTTATATTTATACTAACAAAGAAGTTTTGAAAATGAAAAATGGTAAGTACATTATTTATTTATTTATTTATTTTATTCTTTATTACACCAACAACAATTATAACAAAAACAAAAAGAAAACAAAAGAAGTAAGTAAAATTTTGGTGTAAAGGCGGCCTTATCACCACAGGTGATCTCTTCCAGGCAACCCCTACCATGGAAAAGAAAATATTGTGCAGAGATATAGATAGGCTGGCGTACAAATGATATAAATATTTTCTTAATATAATAAACTTACTTAAAAATGTACAATCAATAAATTACATGCAAGCTTACATAAATAACTATAAAAATACATAGTAACGTATCTGTTTGGTGGTAGGAGGTTCGTCCTCCGTCTGGCTCGCGACCACTATCATGTCAAAGACGAACCGCCAAATATCTTATGATGTGTTCCGGTTCGATGTAAGCCAGGTTTTCCCCTTTCCCACCCATCCTTTCCCCAAAATGTGGTGGTTCCGATAGCGGACTACTACATTATCCTCCCTTTCCATCTGTATCCTCTAGGTTGGCAACGCATCTAGTACATCTCTTGTGTTGTAGTTGTTCATGGGCGAAGGTAACCACTTACCATCAGGCGGTCCTTCTGCTCGTTTGCCATCCGGTATCCATAAAAAAAAAAAAAAATTGTATAAAACAATATAAAATAATAATAAACTTACATACACAATGTTTACATAAAATACATAAAAATTTATAAAGAAAGAAAGTGGTCTTTCAAAAAAGAAAGTGTACATTGTACCTAATAAATGTTTTTGTAATACATACATCCACAAATAGGGCTGTTAAATTTATTAACATTATCGCCTGTCATGGCGCAGGGCATAAGCGTGCGACTGTAAACGCGACAGGTTGTGGGTTCGATTTCCACTTCAGGAAATTGAATTTTTCATTTCGTGGGTTTGGTAACAAGGCAAAACGAGGCGTTGAGTTCCACCACTTAGCACGCAATGCCTCAAATCGGCGGAAAGTGGGGAACGGAGTGTCTTAACACTAGGTTCCCTCTGCCTACCCTGTATGCGGGATACAGCGTGAAGCTATGTATGTATGTAATTTGTCAACATCTAGTTCTTTACTCAAAATATAGATCGAAATCTGGACTAAAAATATGTTAGCACTTAGCAGTTGTAAGCGATCTTTCACCTACATCGTTAGGTATCAGATCACCCTTACATAGGCGAAGACCTATGCTATCCCCCAGCTTTCAAAAAATAAAAAAGAGTGCAACTGAATTGAGAGAATATACTGTCTAGGATCTATAGAGGAGTTTACGGTCATAATTTTTTTTTTAACTTGACACTGTATCCCGCACATGGCTGGGTAGGCAGAGGGAACCAGAGAACCTTGGGTTAAGACACTCAGTTCACTTTTAGCATTTCTGTTCCCAATCATAATGATGATTAATAAAAATATATATGTTTTTTAACTACACGTTGTAACTCGCATATAGCAGCAGGGTAGGCAGAGGGAAACTATAAACCTAGTGTTGGCACCATTACTCCGCTCTTACAAATACCCTGTTCCCCACTTTCCACTGACTGAGGCATTGGTGCTGAGTGGCGGAACTCAACACCGCACTTTGACTTAGTACAAACACAGGAAATGAAAAGACTAACATTTCCTGAGTGGGAATCAGCTCACAACCTGTCGCGTTTACAGTCGCACGCTTGCAGCCTCTGCGCCATGACAGGCGTTCATCATACGATGATTAATAAAAATAATATTACGTTTAAAACCCATGTTTCCATACAGATCCAGACGCACCTTCGCCAGGAGCCCAAGTTCCGTGAATGGCATCACTGGCTAGTAGGTAACATTCAGGGTAACAACGTGGGCTCGGGGGCACCCTCTCGGCGTACGTGGCTCCGGCCCGCCGCCCGGCACTGGCCTGCATAGATATGCGTACCTGGTGTACGTAGCCCGGCAAGTTGTCCTTTGATGAACCACGTTTGACTAATACGTGAGTATTGTAATTGATTTTGTAGATAGATGGATAAACTCCTTCATTGAACAATAAAACAAAAACAACAACAGAAATAGTTACATCTTCAAAGTTTAATAAAATATTTTTTCGTAAGGAGGTAGTATAAAATTAATATACAATATATGTAATAAATATATAGATCATAATATATAAGTATTGTATTAGTAGAGAGATTGGTATTGTGTATTAAATGGTAAACAATAAATAAATGGCAGCAACTCTAAGTTACTTGTGTATTTATGGTAATATAATTTTCTTTTTTTTTTAACTTCACGCTGTATTCCGCATAGAGTGTGGGCAGAGGAACCAGAGAATCTACCGTTACACACTACAATCTCTTTCAACATTTCCATTCCCCACTTTCCGCCAAATGGCATTGCGTGCTGAGTGGCGAACTCTTAACTTCCCAGTGGGGAATCACCACAACCTGTCGCGGTTTACAGTCGCACGCTTCAGCCTCTGCGCCACGACAGGTGCGGAATATAATTGAATATAATCGTTCCTCAAAGTCGAATTCGAACCCATAACCAATCACCGCGTTTACAGTCGGATACTGTGTTCCACTGCGCCATGACGGTCTAAACAGCACTCATTTTATTTTCGGTAATTTTTCTTGTAAATTAAATAATTATTTAACTTTTTCCAGGTCCGGCGACAAACTGCGGAGGGTTTTCATTGCGTAGTTCGAAGAAATATAACTTAGGGGACCGTATCGCTGGGAATTCACCAAGCCCTTAATATGATGACTATACCCATTTTATAAACAATTGGGTGCTTAAGAAAATATATGCTACATACGTTTTAACCTCTCCGCCCTTTATATTTTAGAGGCAATTTAGTATTATGTTACGCAATTACTTGAAAATACAGTTATAATAAAAATATATTAACCATTTTTCACAAAGAAAAACTCTGCTTCCTAGGAAATGAATATCTTTCAAGCAAAAGTAAGTAATATAACGTTTAGTGATAAGGTTTTGGAAACAGAAACGCTTTCGTTATTTGGGAGGGTCTTGAGAATATTCGAAAATTGCGTTTTCATAATACTTGAACGCCTTATGTTAAACATATTAAAAAAAAAAACCATAATATATTAATTTGTATAAGTTTGAATTCCAAACTAATAAAAAACTGGCTTTTTTTTTCATTTAAAAGGATTATTAAATATTAAAGAGTATATATATATATATAAAGAGTATAAGTATATATGATATAGTATATATATATATATATATATATATATATATATATATATATATATATATATATATATATATAACAATATTATATATATATATATATATAAATAGCACCAATTGGTAGTTGGTATGTTAAATGAATATCAGAGCAACAGTTGTTCTAGAACTATTGTTACTAAATAGGCTACAAAAATGAAATTCGACTATGAAATGTATAAGGCCACCTCTATATTTTAATAATTTTTAAAATATATTTATTTAGCTGATATTGTTTGAATTCCTTCAGGAAACAGAGTAATTCAAACAATCGAATGTTAAGATAACTAGAACGTAGTAATAAATATAAGTTAGCTTCAAGCCATATTAACACATACTAAAATGATTACATACTTTTCTTTTTTTTTTCAACTTCACGCTGTATCTCTCGCACATAGCGTGGGTAGCAGAGGGAACCAGAGAACCTTAGTGTTAAACACTCCATTCTCTTTTCTCAACATTTTTGCCCCCACTTTTTGCCAAATTAAAGTACTGCGTGATTACATACTTATGATTGAAATCAGCAATAATGTTATGCATGTGCGTGTTCGAGGAGATCACCTTAAAGTCGACGGTCGGGTAAGCACTTTCTTCTAACTCTAGCCAATCAGCGTGGACCTTTCACGGCCAATCAGGGACCGCCATCACAGCCTCTCGGTGAGCTGACACACGCCGCCGCGTTGCGCTTAGTTCTGTTGTGCACCCCACACTAACAACAAAGTTATACAGCTTCACCGGAAGAAAGCCATGTATTCAACATTGTCGCTGTAGTAAGTTACGTAGTTTATGGAGGAAATTGTATAATATAGAACTGATCTGATTCAACATATGTAATTGTTTACTTATGTTAAAATGATCATATTTCGTAGTCGAATATATGTAGGTGCTATTTTTTTTCTATTGTTTTAAACAGCTGTTGCTATAATTGGAAGACTTGTTGATACATTCTAAGTAAATAGTAATATTTTGCCCTTATATATGTGTTTTATTTCATTCCTATTAGAACAGGGGTGAACGACTCGAGGGGTAAGCCAGGTTTTCCCCTAAACCCACCCATCCTTTCCCCAAAATGTGGTGGTTTCGATAGCGAAGTACTACATTGTCCCCTTCCATCTGTATCCTCTACGTTGGCAACGCATCTACAACGCCTCTGGTGTTGTAGATGTTCATGGGCGAAGGTAACCACTTACCATCAGGTGGTCGTTCTGCTCGTTTGCCATCTGTTAGCCATAAAAAAAAAGAAACTCGCGGTCCACCAATATGTATTAGGTAGTAATAAAAAATTATTTTTTCATGTTTTGTGTCTATAATATGAACACAAACTTTAAATATTATTGAAGTGTGGCTTTCGCCCGTCAAATATTTTAAATTTTGAATTAATCCGCGTTTGTTTCTTAGAAAATTCTTAAGAACACGATGGTGTTGGGTTCGAATATAGTTGAGAGGATCTTTAGCTGTGTAATGAAGTTATATTTAGGTATATTGTCGAATATATATAAAAAAAAAGTCCCGCTGAGCTTCTTGCGCCGGTTCTTCTCAGGTCTGAGGCATTAAATTTAGTGAACCGGTGGTAAATTATTTGACGTTCAAAAATCATTTTTGTTGCTTGCTTGTAACTTCTTATTTTGAATAAAATTGTTTGAGTTTGACTTTATAGTGTTGGGATTTGCGATAATTAAATTTATAATAATTGAAATTTTAAGAAAAAAAGAAAATCGACTTACAAAATGCAAAAAAAAAAAAAATTATTACACACACCCAGAACCTTTTTTGCAACGAGCCTATCGAAATTTCTAAATTTTTTGACGGATCAAAACAATTAAAATTGTATTCAGATTATAAATTAATTATTACGAATAACTCAAAAACTACTCGTCATATCTTAACTAAATTTTAATGGGGTCACATCAAAACATCTAGCTCTATATAAAAATACCTCGAATTAGTTAGGAAAGCCAATTCTAATGTAAATGATTGTGTGGTAAAATACAAAAACATAGTCGAATTAAGAAACTTTAACAAAAAGTTGGTTAAAAAACTTAATTTTAAATTAGTAAAAAGAAGAGGTGAATGCTCGAACGATATATAATAGATTCGATTGTCCTACATGTGGCTTTGTGGCTTTTCCTGTACCTATAAACTGAGCTAGCAACATCATTGTAAAATCTGAAATATAAATGTAGAGACCTACTGTGGAAAGATAATATTGTAAGCGTTATAAATGTGTTATTTTCATAATATTTTCATGCTACGATTAAGCATTTGTGCTTTAGTTTCCGTGATTTAGTAATTACGTAGAAAATGGAAGAAAACTAACTTTTTTCGCTATAGCAAGGAAAGATATCTCTATTTTTTTTAGCTTCACGCTTTATCCCGCATATAGCAGGGTAAGCAGAGGGAACCAGAAAATTTTGTGTTAAAACACTTCGTTCCGTGTCTTACGTGCTGAGTGGCGGAACTCAACGCTGCGCTTTGCCTTGTTACCAGAGTAAGAAAATGGAAATATTAATTATTATAAGTACTTATATCTTCATTTCCAGGAGTGGCAATCAAACCACAACCATCTGTCCACGTGTCCTACGTCCCCACTTTCCGCCAAATCGAGGCATCGTGTGCTTAGTGGCGGAACTCAACGCCGCGCTTTACCTTGTTACCAAACCCAGGAAATAAAGAAATCCATTTCCTGGAGTGGGAATCGAGCCCACAACCTGTCGCATTTATAGTCGCACGTTTCTGCCTCTGCGCCACGGCAGACCTCAATTAATACTTGAAAGATAAATAAACATTTTATTTCAAGATTACTACTACAAGTTGGATTTGTTATTAATTATTCATTCAAATCATCAAAACTTGTCTATACTGAAATATCTAGAACCAATCCAATATCACACCTTTAGAATTATAGTCACCTATTTAAAAAAAAAACATTTTTTGGAAAACGTCAATATAGATTTGTACATTAAGTTTGTTGAAATAATTCGTGGCAAAAAAATCAAAATTATGATTTTTCTGATTAGGTCCTTATAATTCTAAAGGTGCGAGATGATGTACCGATACTAAGTGTAAGGGGACGATATGAAGGTAATGATAATTTTTAAAACCTAACAAATATAAATATAAGCAATAGTTACCTTGCCCTAGAAATAACTTCACCTTAGAGATAAATTCTTTTATTTGATATATTAGTACGTACCTATCTTATGTCAATATACCTAATTGTTGTTCTGTTATATTTAAAACGGTTAGAATTCTTAATTTATTTACAACTATTATTATTGTATTTACAATTTTCATTTCCTCGCTAGGCAAAGCGCGGCGTTGAGTGCTCGCTCCAGTCTGTTTCAAAGGTATCAATGCCATTATAGCCCAGTCATATTAGGGGTTTCACCTCGGAATGAAAGATAATGAGCTGGAAATTGGTAAAAACCTTTGTTTTGTTACCCAAAATATTGTCT
>JAKGSA010002859.1:0-12490 GCA_033558755.1 Philaethria dido
CAAATGAATTATGTGTATTATTAAAACACAGTAAAATTTTAATTAAGGGTTTTTACAATTATAAATTTTAAAAATATTATAATTATTAATATGAATAATACAATATGAAAATTCAATGAAATATAAATTGAAGTTATATAGCATTGCAGCATTTATATTGTTATATTTAAATTACTTCATTTGTGCCACTCAACACACTCGATGTCAGACAGGAAGTGGAAAATGGAGTGTCTTGACATTAGGTTTCCATCACTATTTTGTTATGCAAGAGAAAGTGTAAAAAAAATAATATATTTAGAATTACTTAGCATATAAAAGACTTCAAATAACCAATTCCTTGTAGAAATAATATATTTTATTTATAAATAATATTAAAACAAATGTATATAACAATGTTTCAATTTCACTAATAAATAATTGTTTTAAAAGCTAGTTATTTTAATATTTACAATATTTTAGTCAGGAAGGTCGACAAAGAGTGTCCCAGTTGTTAGAGGCAGTGGAGTCTCTAAGTGGAGCTGAGAGACTTTTATTGTATCTCCGACTGCCAACTGGTGTACCTCCACATGATCCTCTTAAACAGCCCATCAATCCACTTGGTTCTAGGTAACTCTTATAATAGTAGTTTTTTTGGTAGCTGTATGAGTTATACAATATTACAGCTTATTTTTTTTAATTGTGTAATTATTTTTTTTTAGAGCTGAATTACAACAAACAGTAACATGGATTCAGACACACCTAGAAGTGGATCCAGATGTCTCACTGCCCAAGCAAGATGTATATGATGAATATATGTAAGTATAAGGCATTTCATTATTTTATTTATATTGTAGTGTAATATTTTATCTGTAGATTAATTTTTATCTCCTTTGAGTTGTGGTTTAATGGTAACAATTAGCAATTACATAATATTAATATTTTATCTTAGGTCATAATATAGTGTTGTTATTTCATTGAATACATTTTAATTGTGTAGTTTCTAGTTATATAATAAGGATTGTGAGAAATCTTGTGACTTTTTTTTGTTAAGATTTTCTAGTATTTAATAAGAATATTCTTCTTGGAATATTCTTTATTCCAAGAATTCTTATTTTGAATTTATTCTTATTTTATTGGAATGTTCTTTTTGGAATACTCTTTTATGTTTTATAATTTTTATTTATTTGTGATTTATTAGGAGTTATAACTTCTAGTTTAATAGGATTCCTTAAATGCTATATTATATTATATATAAATATGTAGAAAATAAAGAATAGAGTATTGCTTTAAATGTAACAGATGCATAAATCATATGAAGATAAAAAATACCTTATATGTTATCTTTTTCTGTATTATTTTGTGTATAATATCAAATCAATACCATTCACTAAAATAAGGTAATTTAAAAAGTATGTTTTCAAAACAACTTAAACATAACTATTTTTTTCTTTAAAATACACAGTACTCATTATTTTTCCGTTATTTGAAATACTGTATTATTGTTATTGCTAAAACATTATCTATATTATTCAAGTAACGCAGTATCGAAATTAAATATATTGTTTCTATGATTCAACTGAGTAACTGACAGATAAACGCGCATCCTAAACTGCTAGGCGGAAAAGACTGAAATTTGCCATAACAATACAGAATACAGGGTAGCATATAAAATTTGTTATGCTCGAAACTGGGGATGTTAGGTATAAAAACATTGAGGCACGAGCCATATAAATTTATGGCCAACAGCATACTACACAGTCGAAAAAAAAAAAGAAGTCATATAAACTATAGGCAAAAAAAATTACGCCCATTAACTAGTTTATCATAAACAGGAAAACAATTTTGTTTGTATTATGAGTAAAATATAAATTTTCAGTTTTATATATATATATATATATATATATATATATATATATATATATATATATATATATATATATTTGTTACAAAACTTTTTAGTGACTTCATATTACTTTTATGCAATACCTTAACTCAATGTCAGCATGTTGGTTTTTATCTTCATTATCTATCTTATTAAGGGCTGAGCTATCAAAAACTTACCAAAATCAAATATATGATATGGCCGCAATTTAAATGATGACTAATGATTAGATTATAGTAATTACTGATACTATTTTGGTAAGTAATGGTTATTTAAAAATTTTAATTATTTGAAAATCGACGATAAAATGACAATACGATGTAACTACATTGAGGTTTTTTTTTTTTATTTCGTTAAAGTGATCAAATAACTAATATATAATTGATAATAACAAACAATTTTATTAGCCAAAGAAGTACAATGGGAATATAATATCAATAAGACATGTATATTTAATATCTTTATGTTAAAGCAATATTTTATAATCAATAATCATTTCCCTGATAGATAAGTATTTCATAAAAATGGATCTACATTTTATAATAATTATCGAACTTATGCGACACGCGAAATGGTTTTTATCTGTAATAACTACAATAATATTTCATTAAAGTTTTACTTCTAATATTATGAAAATTTAATTACAAATCAAGAGAGGCCATTGTGGCGCAGTGAGGCAGCGCCTGACTGTAACGCTAGTGGATTTGATTCCCATTCGAAGAATAATTATATATTTTTTTTATTTCCCCGCTCTGGTACGACGAAGTGTAGTGTTGAGTTCCGCCACTGATTTCACACGTATTTAGGACATTACATGTCTCGAATTCCTATGGAAACAGGAGAATATGCTGTACGGAATAAGGCTTGAAGCTGAAAAAATATTTAATCATTTTGTAATCATACAAATCAACTGTACAAAGGATATATATATATCCTTATTTGGTAAATAAATTACAGAGTCAAAAAATATACATTATTACAAAAACATTCAACCAAGTAAATAAAATGTAAATAAAGAGCAATCATCAATATCAAGTTATGTAAATTATAAACAAGTTTCAGCAGATTATTTATGGTATTATTTTACAAAATAGAATGAAAAAAAAATTTTTGGAATTCAATATTTAAAATATTTAATTCGAAGCATGAAGTATGAGTCTATTTTCTACCTTTTCCAACCTATTAAACACATGGCTTATACTGAATAATCTGACTGGTTCTATATATTCTGGTGCCGCGTCCATAGGCCACGGTAACCACTTACCATCAGGTGGGCCGTGTGCCTTGCTGCCACCGTCGTGGTATAAAAAAAAAAAAAAAAAAAATTCCGTACTAAGTTCACCACACACCTTCACTCTTCAATTCATTATTGTATTTTTGTAAAATTGAATCTCTAAGATCCTTTAAATCGCTCTCTCTAAAGCTGTGTTCTCTTTCACTTGTACCACTGTAAAAGAAAAGCCCTCTCTTTCTCTTCAAAATATACTCCTTCTCAGAAGCTTTATTATTGTTTCCTCTTCAGAGATTTATTCTTGAAATGTTCTGGATGTTACTATGATTTTTATATATTTTGATTAGAGCTCATTGTATGAGTAGCAACATTGAAACCTCTGTCAATCGGCAGATTTTGGAAAGGTGATGAAACAGGTGTAACGCGTGCGCCCACGTCGATTAGGGAAACACGAGGGAAATTCTAGGTAATTTGATTTATGTTTACATGTTAAATATTACATTTTTTTTTTTTTTTTTTATGGATAACGGATGGCAAACGAGCAGAAGCGGACTACCTGATGGTAAGTGATACCTTCGCCTATAAACATCTACAACACCAGAGATGTTGTAGATGCGTCGCTGCCAACCCAGGGAGGATACAGATGGAAGAGAGGAGACAATGTAGTATTCCGTTCTCGGAACCACCACATTTTGGGAAAGGGATGGGTGTGGGAATGGGAAAACCCATATATTTATCCTAAATTTCTTCAATCTAAAGTAAACGCGGCCAATATAATATGACCAATACGGTATTTCAACTACGATCGGATAGTTAAATAAAAATTATATATTTACATTTGTTTTATTGTTTTGTAGATATTGCATGCTGGGCTTCGAAAAAAAAAGTTAAACTTGAAGTGCCGCAGCTACCTGACTTAGGTGAAACATCTAAGGTAAATTGTAATATATGTCTGTATTTTAGAATATTTCATTGTAATAATTTTCACCAAAAAATGTTATCTAATAGTTATATATTGACGTTTCTATTTAAATTTATAGGAGCTAAGCGTGATGCCAAGAGAAAGTGAAAGAGTAGTTTGTGAGTGGGCCGAAACTAAATTTGGTAAGTATTTTTTTTAATTTTAATACCTAGTACAAGGTTATATGTAAATATTTTTATTTCAAATTCAGGAAGAATAGTCATATTTCTTACAATGAAGTAAATAAAGCCTTTTAAAAAAACTAGCTGTATTCTCCGACTTACTTTACGAGGACTATAAAACCTAAAAAAAATAACTTTTATCGTTACACCCATACCTCGCTCTGCGTCGGGGTTACGTTTCAAAAAAAACACGACGAAAATTGAAACGACGCAAAGTGAAAATAGATTTTCTATAGGAAACCATTTAATGATCGAAGATAGATTCCAGGCTTACGAAAATACTACCTTTTAAAAATAAAATAGAACAAAGTAAAATTTTTCAAACAAAAATAATATACTAAAAACGTATTCAATTAAACAAAATAAACTACATATTCATTTAAATTATGCAAGTTTAATTAGAATTAATCACTGTCTGATGTGTCCATAGTGGTTGTTGTCGTAGGTCGGCATTCTTTCATAAAAAAATGGTCCAATGTTTGTTGAACTGTCTTTTTTCAACATAAGATTGGGGAAATATTTATATTTTTTATAACCAAAAACACCACGTAAACGTAACGTAACGTAAACGTAATCTTTATATATGTAATTATCTTTTTAAAAAAGCTCAACACACTACCTCACACTACATAATTTAACTGAACTCTAAAATAAATAAAACGTAGTGAAAATAAAATTGTATTAAATATGCGTTGATTTTTAGTTAGAAAGGGAATCCCCAAATTTTGATGACATGGCACAATTAAAAACAAAAGTGTTGCCATATTTTAGGAAAAAAAAATTAAAGACTCGAATCCAAAACAACGCAACTTCGAAATCTAACGACGCACAGTGAAAATCAGTAAAAATTAAGCATCGACGCAATTTCGAAAAACACGCAAAACGAAACGACGCAATGCGAGGTATTGGGGCATTATTTCCATAGGAATTTTCAGAATTCCTCTATTAATGCTCCCCTACACTTCCCAAGGCTCACAAATTTCTATAGCCTTTTGTAGTAAATTTTGCCTTTACGTTCTCTTTTTACATTAATTTTATATAAAGAGATAAATAATATAGAAAATACATACAAATAGTTGAAACGTTATTACTTCGGTAATAAAGAAGACATATTTTTATTTTATTATATAGGTAAAAATTATGCACATACCATAGAATTATTTAATTTTGATGCAATAGGACATAGTACGTTTATAGAGTTTAATTACTAAATAATCATATTACTTCTATAAATACAGCGGTAGTTATAACTTTCTGTAAAGAATTCAACTTAAATCTTTCTAGCAAAAGAATCTTGTAGCTCTATTTTGCTCTTGTCTTAACCATAAGAAAACGAATATGAAATTATTAGTTATATATTATCGATAAGTAAAATTCTTCTTTAATAAAAAATATAATTAATGTTTCAGGTGTAAAGTTTTCGAATATAGCGGAGCTGTCTCGTCATTTAGTGTCGACAGCGACGCGTGCGCCGCTCGGACCCGCCAGCGTCTCACCGCCTCTCATACCCACACACGGTACTACAAAAATATCATTTGTTCTTAAAGAAATATATAAACCATTGAAGATCATTAACTTTGATGTTAAAGTGTACAAATAATAAAAAATTATTCTTTAATAAAAAATATAATATAAATATTCTATGTTAGTAGTTAGTATTTTTTCTTTCATCATGTTAATGTTTGAACTGTCTTGATTGCTTTCCCATGTGGACTCACAGACATACAGTCTGTTCTCGCAAGCGATGTGATATCATCTGATTTCCCTAGTTCTCATTATCTCTTTCTTATCGCTGTCCTATATCTTGCCTAATATAATATATAACATTGAGTTCATTATACTAATTTATAAACTTTCCAATCAGTACCACCAGAAGAGGCTCCGGGTCAGCAACTAATGAAGCAGCAATTAAAACGGAAAATTGTCGTGAGTCTTTATTTTTTTATTAAATGCCGAAAGAACAAATCGCTACCGGGTATTTCTCACTTTAATAAATGCTATCTCTAGGGTACGCCGGGAACACCGGGACGTCCAAAGAAAAACAAGGGGCAAGAGATCGCCGCCGAGTCACCGCCGTCAACGTCGTACACGAGCCCGCATCCCGTCAAGCACGAGAGTGAGCCGCCGCCCGACCCCGCCTACGCCTACCAGCCCTTCGCGTACGACGTGCGGCCCGCGTTCCCGTACGGGGCGCCGCGCGCGCACCCGCCGCCCCCCGCGCACCCGCCCGCACACCCGCCCGCGCCCGTCGACTACCGCTCCGACCTCTACGCCTTCGAGCCGCCCTACGCGCGCCGCGACCTCGCCGCGCCGCCCGACCCCGCCCACAACCTGCCCATCAACCTCAGCAGCGACGCCTCGCTCGACCTGTCCACGGAGCGCGGCGACTGGCAGCGCCGCCGCCCGCCGGACCCGCCCGCCGCGCGCCTGCCGCTGCCCGGCAAGAAGCTCATCCCGAGACCTGGCTCAGGAAGCGAGGCATGGCGCGCGCTGGCTCGCCGCGCCTCAGTTCCCCTCCCCGCCGCGCCGCCCGCCCCCGCGCCCGCCCCGCGCCTGCCCCCCGCTGAGGCAATTTCGCCCGGGGCAGCTGATGCGCGCGGCGGAGATACTCGGCGGCAAGCTGGCGGCGCGCGGCTGTCGCTCGCCGGCGAGCCCTCCTCGTCCGCCGCGGCGGAGGCCCCGTCCCGAGGCTGCTTTTAGAGGATCCAAAAAATTTAACGAGCCGGTCCAAAGCACCGCACGGCGCTGGCCCGGAGGAACAGGAGGCGGCGAGTCCGACGCGCCGGGAGCGTGAGTTCTGACGCCCAGGGGTGAGCGCCCCGGCCGCGCAGGGCGCGTCAGTGGGGCTCCCTCGCCCGACGCGCGCCGGATCGCTGCGGCATAGACGGCATCAACATCCGCACCGGCGTCATATGCCAGAGGGGCACTTCGGAGATCCTCGACCAAGTGAGCGCCTGGGCGCATCTGCAACATCGACAAGCACGACCTTCGACGACTATCTCAACGAGGGCAAACAGCCAGGAGCACGAGGAGGAGCTGTTGCAGTATTTTCCATCAGCGCGACGCCGACGCGAACTCGTAGCCGGTGGGGCCGTGGCGGGACTGCACACCGGCACCATGGTCTCGCACCATCCGCGCATTGATCAGCGAACGGGGTCCCTTTTAGAAACGAGCCAGGACCCACACGACGAACGTAGCCAAGGTAATAGTGATAAAATATCGCAGTTACGCGCGCTGCTAGCAAAAAACTTAAAAAATCAAAGTGGGTCCACTACGCAAAAACATTTTAATCAGATCGTATGAATGGAGCTGCTGTCGAAAATAATCACGATCCTCACATCACCAAGCACTTCACAATGTCGGAAGGTGCTTTCAAACCGGTCTCAAGCGTATTGGAAGTGGTAAATGGCCTTTAGCATATGTAATGAAATGAAGTAATTATTAATAAAAATTCTGACACCATAGTGAATGAAAACGGAATTTCTGACACATGTCCCATAGATAACAATCATAGTCAGATGATGACGTCGATAGGAAATCATCTTTACAACGGTAATTGCCACAATGAGCCTCAAAGTCCTACGACAAGGACGCAGCAGTACGATTTTGTACCTATTTCTGACGGATGCCAGTCGCCGGGAAACTTCAATTCCAAATCTCCACTAGGCTTCGGACACCGAGGACACAGCCCCACCAAAACTAGTAAACCTATTATTATGAGGGTTCTTGCAAACATCGCCTATATCTTCACAGTACGGCTGCTAGCCCTTTGTTAGTCCCAGAAACACTCCAGTGCCACGCGTTCACGATTCTGTTCTCGTCCCATACCAAAACATAATGGCAGGAAACGACGGAATCCTCTAACTCTAGGTGTGAACGACGCATGTTCAAAACAATTCGCTATTCCTAATGACCAAAAATTTATGGCATCAAAAATTCCTACAAGCGGATCGAATATTAAATATTGTCAGCCTATGTCGGCGCCGCCATCGCCTAACATCCTTTCGCATTACAAAGTAACAATGCTTCAAAGCAGTACCATGCAAAATGGAACTGGTAACGTGGGTTTGAATTTCGTGTACCCAACACACACAGATAATATGAATGGCAAACCAGCCTAACCACTATCTGCAGTGATCCACTATCGAGTGAAGTGAGTAGATTTTTTCAGGAGCCTATGATGAATTATAGAATAGGGCACGACACGTCATTCAGATCGCAATCCGTTCCACTTAAACAGGCTCCGATAAATATCAGTCTCTTAAGTTACAACACGACTCCGGTTGGCTCCGTACCTCCGACGCCAGTGCCTAATGAATTTTGCGATTTTGGCTCACTGGCTGAAACTTGCGACATCTCTAAGGCTGGCCTCAACCCTGAAACTCTAGATAAAATATATGATGCCATCGACAGCAGCAACGATGTACTTAATACGGGAGCATCGGCGAATATTTTGAATGCCGGCGATGCTTTGACCAATGGTTGTGACTCCTTTGCTGATTCATTAACAGACGAACAATTAAGCTCTCTCATTCCGAGCGGCGGTGAGCTGCTCAATAGAAGCGGTCAATTCAACGACTCATTTCCCAACGATACCTGTAACAACGTCGAGGACTTTTTAAAACGAACGAACAGATTAGATTATGTCGATTTGCCGGACTTGGCGACCGAAAAAAATAAATATTATACTTCGCGCTCAGTCCCGAGCACTCCATTGCCATTTAAACGCACCGCACCTAATTTGCAAATAAATCCGCGACGATCCAGGGAACTGTTTACCACAGAAACTTATTCTAACCATTCTAATGGAATATCGTCGAAGTCGGTGCCGTCGACACCTCAGTTGGTCGAAGGTAGAAGTGTATTTAGTTATAGCAATAGAGATTACCTCATTAACGGCAATTCAGTGGATCTGTGTACTTCGAATCAAATCCGGCCTGTAGTAGAAAACGAGCAGTTGACATCCCCTCTGGACATGCTACGTGAAGACATGCTGGACCCGCTCACCCCGGCAGCTGACTTGCTAGCAGACCTGGACAAGATGGACGGAACCCCCTATGTTGACCTCTAGTCGACGACTCATTTTCACTAATTAGAAATAAGATAGATTCAATATTTTGTACAGTTAGATATCGAATATTGGATATCAAGTGTATTATATGCCTTCAGTGAAGGTGAACATTATCACAGCAAGTAGCTTAAACATTAATCGCACACTCGTGGTAGGAGGTTTTGTTTGGTGGTAGGAGGTTCGTCCTCCGTCTGGCTCGCGACCACTATCATGTCAAAGACGAACCGCCAAATATCTTATGATGTGTTCCGGTTCGATGGCATGTAAGCCAGGTTTTCCCATTCCCACCCATCCTTTCCCCAAAATGTGGTGGTTCCGAGAACGGAATACTACATTGTCCTCCTCTTCCATCTGTATCCTCTAGGTTGGCAATGCATCTACAACATCTCTGGTGTTGTAGATGTTCATGGGCGAAGGTATCCACTTACCATCAGGTGGTCCTTCTGCTCGTTTGCCATCCGTTATCCAAAAAAAAAAAAAAAAAAAAAAAAAAAAAAAAAAACAAAAAAAAAAAAAAAAAAAAAAAAAAAAAAAAAAAAAAAAAAAAAAAAAAAAAAAAAAAAAAAACCGTTATCCAAAAAAAAAAAAAAAAAAACACTCCCAAAAATATGAGTCAATGCAATGCACCACTACATTGTGATAAGAATGTTATAATAACTCCATTTTATTAGAATTAAGTTTTAGCAAAAGAGATTCAGTGTTACGTTATAACGTAAATGGTCAGTCTAAGATATTTCACCAGAAACAAAAAGGCCTATTAAGAATGAAATGTATCGTATAAACTCATTTATTTACAAATAATATGTAGATTTGATAGTTGCTATTTCAACGTGAAAGAGCAATATCATAATATTTATTTCTCGGGGCCAAATTTAGTATCCGACAATATGTAGGCTCTTTGTCACGTGAAAAGAACATCGAAGTTTTTATATTTATGTGTAGGTACATAAACGATGACAATCATCACTAGTAAATGAATGCTAGCTAATAAATTCCTTCAGAACGGTGAATTAGCTGAGTAGTTATTAAGCAGACCAAACTGCGCGCCAAGCGTGCTTTAATTTACTATTAAATGGTTTTTCTTAAGAAGGACATATATAATAGTATATAGTTTATGAAAATGAATTTATTATAAGCCAGCACAAAGATTTTAATATATTTTATTATTGCATAGGAGTTTTTCTCTTATGTACTAAATTTACAAAGTCGCATTAAATGCGGGATTGAATTTTAAACATGCCCTATACGGCTTCAGTGAGCTTATTTGAGAAACCAAATCGAAAACAAATGTTGTTAGACGGCATCGGAGGTCGGCCGAATAATAACTTACTCAAATACAATATTTAATGTATCGATGCGATCACTTCGATCCACCCTAGCGTTCCATAAAGCACGATGGCCGACCTCAGTTGTTTCTGGTCAAGATAGACCTTAAATCATCGGTGTTTTTTTCAATATAATTGTTAAATGTTTTGTTACAGCTTCTTACGTAGTCATAGCTCTAAAGACAAGTTAATCGTGCTGTATGTGTAGTGCTGGATGAGGTCAAGCATGTACAGTATTGCACTGTAGAATTTTATATTTATTTCCTCATATTGTGCCTAACTATACTAGTAATATACCACAAGCTTACTTATTTGATTGTTAAACGCTAGTACAAATGACACACACTGACTCGACAGGGATATACATTAAAGTAAGTGAAATCGAAGACTGTTTAAAGTTTATAAATGTTTTGAAAGTGAAGATATTAATTTTCCAACGATATTGTCTCGAAGTATGGACAATGTATGATGATGTAACAACAGTATATTCCAATTTGGTAGATATTACCAAAATAGTCTTGTACCTTATCTCTATATGTACACTGTCACGTTTTGTGTGTTATCCTTATGTGATAAGAGTTAAGTATCAAAGAGATCCTTTTTTACGTCATTGAATAATATGGTATAATTATTTTAGCGAAAACTAAATTTGATAACATCTTTCAAGAGATTTTGTACATATTTAAATATTATTATTTTATATTATTTTTAGTTTTTAAGAAAATTATTATCTTGACTGTAACATCCATCATATGTCTATATTCTGTCTGTCAAGTTTCTATTTATGTAAGTGATCGACACTAGATGTTTTAAAATTAGTGTTATATATATATATATATATATATATATATATATATATATATATATATATATATATATATACAATAGTCAAATACTGTTTTGCGGGACAAGTTTTCTATTTTTGCTTATAAAAATGAAAGAAACTTTATTCCTAAATTAACATGGTTGTACTATCAAATTATTTTAAATATACTAGAATGCCATTCCTTGTTAATATTCACTTAAATGTCACGTTGTTTTTATGTCCATACAAATTTATATAAAAAATATTGTATTATAAAGTAGGAAATTGTTAATTTTTAATTAGGAAACGACGTTGATGTGTTATTCCGAAATGCAACGTTACGTTATTTAAGTTTTATCAATTAAAAAATATATTTTTATTATATTTAAAATAATTGAAACTAACAATTTAGACGATACTTGAATTATAAACTCTTATTTTAACAACAAATTTTTTTAAACTTAAAAAATAACATCTAAGGTTTTAAGTATATTCCATAAGTGAATATTTAACAATTACTTAACAATTGCATTGTAATAAAAAAAAATAAATTCATTACCCACAAATTCTAAAAAAAAAATAATACAAGCAAGCAGCCAATTTTTATATTGTGGTTATTGATACATTTGTAATCAAAAAACATTTGATATATTATTTTATTACCATCTAGCGACATTTCTATTATGTGTTTGCGGTAAGGACACAATTATCAGTCTTATGATGGAATTTGTTACTCGGTATTGTTATGTACATATATCAATATTTTTTCTAGAAATATAAAACATGACATTGTTTATTTTTATTATGATTATGTTGTTCTGTTAATATTATTGTTTTTATTTCTTAATATTTTTAAATTGTACTATATAATAATAAGGTTTTAAATGTATATTTTAAGTAAAAATATCCATGTTGTTGATTAGTCTTATGGATGTTGATTTACACCACTTGCATTGAAGTGATAATAAATGGTATGATACAAAATATTATTATTTTTATTTAATCTAATGCTAAATATATATATATATATATATATATATATATATATATATAT